>JAQIWI010000008.1:0-185349 GCA_034698825.1 Deuterosminthurus bicinctus
GACAATTGTCAGTCACCTGCATTGTGAAGCATACGGGGATGACTGACAAGCCCAAATACGGCGACTCCCCTGCACGGCTTACCCGTGATGTTTTTCTTGTTCTCTCTCTCTCCCCGGTTTCTTATTGCCATTCCGGAGTAGCCCGCATTTCCCAAATGACACTCTCCTCCACTACTTTGTCTGCTTTATTCTTTTCCCTCCTCCACCACCACATCCTGTGGCCTTCCATTCAGTCATTCATGTCAAGAAATGGAAAAGTCTATGAAAATTCCCTTCCACCACGTTCATGGGAGGGGGGAAACAGTAGAATTTGACTAATGTCCCGCACAGACGAAAATGAATACACACGTTGCTCAAGGTATATTATCTTCTATAGGTGAGCTGATAGCTCTCTATGGTTAAGACAAAAGTGTCTGAGAAGAAAAAATGAATTTTCACGTCGAATATCTTGAACGAAGGGGAGGGTGGGGGTGAGTGGGAGGGGTGCGTTGTTTTCATGGTCGATCCAAAAAACGAAATCTCTCGAGGACCTTCACAAACTGGAAGAAGTCTCTACAGCATTACCTTGTTCTGCTTGCTCTCTTCATACGGCTACAGCTCCCTTCAGTCTTCCCTACAATGTTTTCCACATCATCCAAATCTTACAATACGGCCACCACCACTACTTGCTTTTCTTTCCCACAGTGCCAACACTACCTAAAGAATAAAAGTTTTTTTTTCTTTTCTCTTACTTTCTATTTTTTCTTCTTCTCACTCCCTTTATATACGTAAAACCTTGTATTTTCTTCTCCTTTTCCTCGTCCTTCCTCCTGCTCCTTCTTAATATTCACCTCGTACTCCTGGATGACATTAAATTTTTATCAGATGATCTTTGGCTCTACTTTCAATGTATTCTCTCTCTCTGTCTTCTGTACTCACACTTGTATAGTTGTGCGTATGTGCTTCCGATGTTGCACCCCTACCTGCTTAATACTCTCAACCCTCTGTTTACCCCTGCTGGAACCTTTTAAAGCTGTTACACATACCGATACTTCGACCAGCTCCAATCACATCCACACCTGTGATAAACATATTCAGATAGAAGTGCTCACGTAACCGACGTTATTTCTGCATTTTGTAAATTACCTACAATGTGGGTGCGAAAAGAGAATGACCCCGAAGGTACTGAGGTAAAAAAGCTGAGGTGTATCTCATCTAAATTAAGAAATCGGAGTACATGTAAGGACCTCTCACTGAGTAGTCAATGAAAATTGGTCGAAGGAACGAATTAGTAAGAGAGAAAAGAATGGGGAAAGGATGAAATTCTTTGTAATATAGGAAGCAGCAATGATTGTGCAAGACTTTGTGTGAGAAGACTGGCAAGATTCTAATGCTACCAATGGGTGACTTTGTAATGGTGAGAGAATACAAGGGGAGGAGTGTGAAGATGACTATAGAGCTTTTGGAAAGACAAGTGAGGGAATGTGCGTGTGTGAAATGATCTGGGTGAATGGTAGCGGAGAGGGAAAAAAGCACATAATCCCGTAGAGAAGGAATAACATTGTGAGGAGGAAGATGAGGGAGGTGTAGGTAGTGGCTAACAATGTGCTGTGTGCTCTCTGGGAAAGCATCTCTCATATTGGCATTGAAAATTTATAATTTCTCAAGTTGTGTTTCAATTGGAGCTACTTTAGAGAATTCTTTAGGAAATTCTCGCTTTTTTCCACGAGGCATCAAGTGAATTTTTCATTGCTCTCGGGGTTCATTAGATGATTTCTCTACAGGTTTCCATATGCAATCCAACTCACATACCTACCATTATAATCCCCTTGTACTTTTTGCCCACATTACCCCTCCCCCGCTACCACCGCCATCTCTAGCTTCCGCTCTTCTTCCTATACATTTCTATTTACTTCCTCCGTCGGAAAGGAACTTCGCAGATCTTCGTCGAACAAGTTATACAACGTAGTTTACAGATAGATAAGCCCTCAGCTCATGTTCCTTCTCCACAGACAGAGAGCTAGTTTCAATTTTTAACTGCGGTTCATATAGAACACACGATCACACATAATTATGTGACACTTCCCTCCTTTGTAACTTTTCATTATTATTGTAAAGGCTATCGTTTTGTCATGAACTCATGACTCTCTCATGTCCTGTAGCCCCTTCATTCGTATGCCTGGAGGAATTTCACCCACGTAATTCTCCATAACTATTCCACGCTCATCTGTACCACGAAGGACGCATAATATCAAGTCATATTATCCGCGCAGTTAATTTCCACTTAACACGTCCTTCCATCATCCTCCCCGATGACTATCATTATTTCATCCGCCTCTAACATACTCGTTTCACCCTCATACAAAGTGTCACACTGATGGACTTTAAAGGGCAAGTATTTTCAAGTATTCACATATAACATAAACCCATTGCTCCTCGCAGGTCATATTATATCGGAAAAATGAATTATAAAATCACAGGTACAACGACTGAGAGCATGAGTGAGCTTAGACGGTCTACTATAATGCAATACACGTCTCATATATGTCAACTTCTTGTGTAGAGTGGAATGAAAATCGGTGGAAATTCGTTGACTCGGATAAGAGCCGACACAAAACTCAGGTGTCTTTCCAGTAGACCCCAAAAAAGACAAAAAACCTCCAACTTTCAACCCCTGGTGCCGTTTGACAAAGCTGCCAACAATATTGTTCAGCTTTCCCATAGGAAGGATGGGTTATCTTTTGTTATTTGTTTCCGCATTCCCCTTATCACTCCTTCGATGATGACATGGCATTTATGTTGGTAACTAAAGTCCTGTTACAAAACAGTTCTGTGAAAATAGTTAACCCTTGTGCGGTTTTAAGAGTGAGTGAGCACTTTGGCATGATGAAAGTGTGACTTGGATTTTTTCTTCAAGCTTAGACAGGTGGAAACAATACTCCGTTGTTGTCCACTATGATTTTTGTAAAAATTCACGGCCCACTCGGCCGTCAGCTGGACTGATTATCACACTCACGTAATCATGTGTGCTCTACTGTGCGTGCTATGATCGGATCGGAACAGGTGCAAATGCAAGAATTGTATTGTTCTAAGTCCGTGCAATATGCGATCGTAACATCCTGCATGCAAGACTTTTTCACCATCCTTTACGGAGACGCAAACAAATGCTGCTGGAGGGTGTGTGTATGTGTATGCGCGTGTGTGGGTCCAGGAGGGTACACTTTAGAAGTAGCGACAGCAGCAGGTGTAAAGCATGTACATCTATCCTCTCACTCACAATCACGCACATTATAGTTCCAAATCTAGCACAGCAAACGCCTAAGTGATGAGTAATTGATTAAATGGTCGGTGCAAAGGGCCAAGATGAATTAAATACTAGTTCTGTTGCAGGTAGCATGAGATATGGTGCTGATGACTGATAGATGAGAGATTTTCACAATTGATTGCTTCATAGAATAGAATAAGCGCAGTGGATAACAAACTCAACTTCCTGTACTAAGCATTGATGTAAGACTGCGTTTTCACAACCATCTAGATCATTGTTCCAATCCCTAGGGTCATTTGCTCCATACCATTTTGAATTATCATCCAGGCTTCTGCGGAGTTATTTGAAGCAGATGAACCTTGCCGGTTTTGTGGTTTGTTCAATCCGGGGCTGAGCAAGGCGAAACTCCGGAAATCCGCTCAATTACACTCCACCAGTGGTGGTGGACGGCTGGAGAATTAGCCAATTCGATGATCGCGTGGGGCGAAAAAGGATTGCGTGATCTCTGCGGTGGTGAATCTGGTTTCCTTGGCATTACTCGATAATAGGTTCATGCCAGTTTCCTTCAACCCAGTGGAGTAACTTGAAAAGAACAAGTGGCCGAGCCGGTGTAGCACATGTTTAGACTCATCAAACGCTAATTATTGCTAGAATTATTGCATACAAACAGAGACGAAATATAAAACTAAAGCTGGCTGGCAGTGGGTAGGATCCGAGCAGTAACAGTACTAGAAAGCCTTGCTGAAGGTGACGCTTTCGGTAGGTTTGCCTGGTCATATAGAATATCAAGTCGTGTGTAAGAGGTCCCAAGTCTTCCATATCTGTTGGCTAGGATGGTGTAGAAAGAATGGCTATTGTGTCTGGGGATGATAGTGGCGGTGGTCTTCTCTTTTCTCACTTCAGTCCTACATGGAAGGAATGAATCAAGGGAGGACCCGGTAGTGGTGGAAGGAATAGATGGGAGACAAGTCGTTTTGCCATCTTGTAGAAGCCCATGAATCGCTTATTTAATCTAATATAGAGAAAATAAATCCCCATTTACGCTGACAGAGTTAGGGGCTTACGTCTAATTTGTGAGTTGAAATTGTCAGTTGGCATGGTAGAAAAATATCGAGGAGAAGGTCCCGTGTAAAGCGTCAGTTCCCAAATGATTCTTTTTCCTCTCTCTCTCTCTCTGTCTCTCTCTCCTTCTTTCCCATTGAACTAACTGCTTCAGCATATATACACGCACTACCCCTGAATGTACACGGTGAGAGTCATTTCCACAGTTTGTATGTATCATCCAAATGCTCTATCTCGCTCTCTACAAATGTATCTTCCCAGAGCATCGTTCGCTGTACATTTTATGCTCACCTTTAAAGAGAGAAACAACTCACTTTCAGACGAAAGCAATGGGAAAATTCCGAATCACCATGTCGTACGATGTAATGGGGAAAGAGGCAAGAGCTTGGTGGAGGGACAAAAACAGTCGCAAACACTCGTACTTTGCCGGACATGAGTTCACTGCAAGAGCATCTCCATGCTCTCTAAAACCAGAAATTGACCCTCAGCCAGAATGGTTTTTGGACAAATTGACTTTTCTTCCCAGCTCTCTGTAGCTCATCTACCCTCTCTTTTTTTTCTCTTTCTCTTGACTTTACTCAATAGCCCATCACTATCCTCCCTTTCTCTACCTTCTCATTTGGCCAATGCAAGAGAAAGAGAGATCTCGAACTGTCTTTCTCGTCAGCGCTTTTCCTTCAACCGCATCCCGAAACATTTATTTTCCATCTTGGCCCACCCATTTCTCACGTTCACTCTCTCCAGCTACGCTGATCGCTTAGCAGCTCTCCTAATGCTCTAAAGAACAGTGGAAACTAACCGCAGACCCATGGTCGCATCGCTCTCACTTTCTCTATTTAAAGGCACGGTGAAACCTTGCATCTTCCTTTGTGCTGTTGTTGTTCTTTCCATTGGAACGCTAGGCACTTTGTAGCTTTACATATGGATCTTGTGAATAATGGCGAAATACTTCCCATTTTACACACAAAATATACGCAGAAGGGATATTCTTTGGATTTTCTCCAAAACAGAACAAACTCGCGCCATAATTTCCTTCACGCCGTACATATGTCTATGTACACTTGTGTACGAGTCATACTACATTCAACTTGGCTGCTTTATTTCAATGGATGGTACCCTTGATGTTCGAATGGGGCGTTCCATCAGCATTTCTCTGTCAAAGTGAGACTGCGACACATGACCCCATGGGATCAACCCAAGCTTCCCATTGTCGCTCTTCTCTTTTTCTTTGCATAACAGCAGAAACACGTACTTAAGCCCTCCTCGGCGAACACCAAGTCATCCATTCTCCCCTCTCGCTTCGTCTTCTCATGATATTGCAAAGTACGCAAATATATCGCAATATACCCAATACCATATTCCTCTCATCATCTTCAATGCAGCATATTTGAGTGCATTAAGGAACCCTCTGAACGTAACGTCGGAGTTTGAGAGCCACTAAGTTTAGGGAGAATAGGACTGGAAAAAAAACTGTCAACTCTGAGCTGCTTCGCATGCAAATGTTATTGTAAGCGAGTTTCATTAGGAAAATGCAGGGGAAGCTTTCTTGAACAGGAGAATGAATCAATCAAATAATGCAGCAAAATTAGAAAGTCACTTTAAATTTGAGCTCGTTTGAAATCAGGCAGGAGTATAGCCGGTAATAGCTACACAAATCTCCTTCTTATCATAACGCCGGCCAAACTGATGGTTCTTTGGTGTAAATGAAGAGTTATTGAATGAGGAGGATATGGGGAGGAGGCAGTAATTTGATTACATTTCCGGAGCAGGGTGAGTTGATAATCTCATATTTTTTTGAAAGGCGGCGAGTATGGAAACGGATTGATCGGCTCTCACACCTTGACAATGAAGTCTGAGAGGGAAGAACAAAGTTGAATTGGATACACGTGACCGGGCACTTGGCAACTGGTTCCATATCAAATTCATCAGAAATTAAGGTATTTTTAGTCTCGAATGCAACCACCCCGGACGCCGTTCTGGCATCCCTCTGCGTTTTCACTCCTTCCGCTGCACTTGTTCAGCCATGTGTCCACACACTCCCAGTCAAAATTACTTCTTGTTATGTATTGGACATGATAATCATTTTTCAGTGACACGACTACTAGATCTTTGAGTATGTTGTCTCAACAGTCACACGTTCATTTGCACACACGTCCGAATTCATTCACGTGCACCACTGTATGATTTTGATAGTGACTGGAAAGCGGCACTTCATAGTTTTAAGTTTCCCCTTATCACACCACCGTTAGGGATGTGGCATGTTCCTTTGTTAGTGTGCATTTGAGAATGAATGGGCGGTATGTGTATGCGAAACACGCTGGTGATGTGAATGGTTATTGTTTTCAAATTTATTCATTTGCTGTTCGGAAGACCATGAGTTAGTGGGGTGCTCACTCAGACGTGCCTTCGTGTTAGACGCTGGTGGTGGTAAGCTTGGGCAGGAGCTGAGCAGCAGCCCATTTCTTCTATCATCCGTCCGGATGATTTCATGCTCAATTTCATGTTGTCTTTTTCCGGTCGTCGGGACGAATCGCATTATGGGATGGGGAAAGGGCGAGAGTGAAAGGCGATGTGTACATGCATGATAGACATGTGAGGAGGCACTTTATCCTACACAATAACCTGATCATCATCATCTCCCAATCCCATAAGATAACATATGGATAGAACAACACATGGTTTAGTATATCCTATCAGACCGCTCTGTGTGTGTGTGTAAAAAGGGTGATCATTCCCCATGTCCCCTTCCTTTCCTCCCCGACAGTGCCCCAGTCAAAACGAGGCTTCTACATTTCACCTAAAGGACTTCGGAATGAGAGAAGGCCAGATTCTGCCCGGTAAACTACCAATACCAAACAACAACAATAGTCATAATCATATTCACGTGCAGAGAAATAGGTGACCCATTCCCTGCACTTTTCCAGACTAACTTTGTACTTAAGTACATTTGTGTATTTCTGTGTGACTAGCTCCATATGGATAGGCTAAGTTTGGATGGCCTTCGAATACGTTGAGCACAATGGCTCAAAGTAATTTGAGCTCCGGTAAAAGGCTACTGAGGAACGGATAAGTTAGGACGTGGCCATTATTGCCAGCAGAAACAAAGAAGCGTGTAGGATGGAAATGGATGGACGCTGATGAGAATGAACCTGTCTAGCAGATTTCCTGCTCTGCTAATTCCACGGGGAGGACATCTCCTGTGAGTTGATTTAATCGAGGCAACTTAATGATGATTTGGAGAGTGTAAATTATGCAACCCCTTATGATGAGATGTGAGGAAAAATTAGTCATCTTATGATCCAGGTCTGTGGTGTTTGCTCGTTAAAGAGCTGAAAATTAGTAGGAGGAGTGGGAGATGAGGAGGATGGCTGGGAGAAGGAGGGCGCCAGCGTAGAGGGAATTGGGTTAAGTCGTTGTGGATATCAAAGGAGAGGACTTGTGTGTGCTCATAAGTACTAGGGAGGATGAGGGAGATGCAACAGATGAAAGGAGGCTTGAGTCATAAATGGCAAGTAAATCCTCTTACAACTAATTGATTCCGAATTAATGCACACAATGATTTCCGCTAACTATCTCCCATCTTCCCCTTTATTTCAACTGCACACCATTTTCTTCTCCTCTCCTATGCACACGTGAAACAATGGCCCTCTCTCCCTCTCTTGCACTTGTAATAATACCCTCTCGTTGCCCTCTCTCCTCTCTCTCTCTCTTTCTCGCTCTAACTCACCATCCTGTCACAATTCATTAAGCCTTATCTGTGAGCCGAGGTTTCCTCATTCTTCTAATACCCTCCATATCGTCTTCTACTGTTAATGAATTTTTTGAATTTGAAATCGTTCATAGAAATGCCGATTACCATTACATATTCCTTAGTATGGGTATGGAATTGAAATTTCCACCTTATTCCCACCCAAAATATTAAGACCAATAGTAATTTGTAGACCATTACTCAAAAGAGTACAAGGACATTTAGATGGGGACGTTCCATACAGTGATTCAGGACAATTGTAATGCGTACAATAATGAAGTCACTTTGTAGTAATAAATCAAGGAGTGAGCTCGTAAGTAAATTCATTGAATGGCACTACAGATGCAATATTAGCTCGTATAAATAATTTTTCTACATTATTTCATCTTGTTCGAATGAAAGGAAGGGAGCAGTAAAGGGAGTAGGAAGGGCTCAATGGGCTCCATACAAATGTATGTACATGTGTTTGTTGTAATATGGTTACGGTCAATATGACATTCCATGCAGCATATGTCCCATTGTTTTCACTGCTTCCCAGTTGGGTTTAGAAGTGCATTAGTAATAGCAGTGAAAGATAGCAAGTGGATGGCTTTGACCAGTGTATCAAATTCCATGATTTTATACTCTGGCAGACAAGAATCAAAGTCTTGGGAGGAAATGAACACTGTACAAGATCCCTACATGTGCTCCTACTGTGTTGCAAGGTTAATCGCTCAATGGTGCTTGCTTTGGACAAGTTGGTATTGAAGGGGACCCTTTTCAGCTTGTCGGTTTGATCCCCTCTTTCGTACTTAACAAAGCATGAATCAATGAACTCTACTTAATCCTCTGGCAACTGTTGTGACAATGTCAATGCAAACATCATCTCCCTCGTGGTTTCATCTGCCTACTGGGTGACAAAAACAGATTCAATTTTCGCTTATGCTGTTTACAGCTCTAAGTCAACTGCCTCAAGTTCTATAATAAATCGGGACAGAGTGATGGACAATGCGAAACCATGTTGAAATTCTGGTAGGCGTTTTCAGCATTGTGCTACCTGAGAGAAATAAAGTAAACATGCATACTGGCGGTGACTATTGGCGCAAAAGCTACTTTTACCATTCAAGTCTCTGTCCAGAAGATGTAGTATTTACACCGTGAAAATGACATTGCTACTTAAGACTGCATATGGTGCCACTTTCTCCTCCATTATCTCTAATTGACCCCTTCAGTGCAGGAAAAGATCACTTGGCCATAATAGCAAGCGTTTTGCAAATAGTCCTGTGACCTGTGGATGGATGTACAAAACACCTATATGCTTACTTGGCAGTAGATATGATAATGGTTTCTACGTAGTTATGTCTTAAAGATAGCATCTTTGGGTCGATCCCATGTGAATGCGAAAGATAAGAGAACATTAGTGGAGGCACATAAGAAGGAGTATAGGTGCGCCTCACACAAATTACTGCTTGCTCCTTCCAGCGCACACGTCAGCAAACAGGAGCTCTCGGCTGTATTGTCCATGTCAAAGTAAAAGGATGAATAGAGTGGAAATAAAAAAGCTTAGCGCTTGTTGTACTTCAGCTAGAGAGAGAGGAGCCTGTGTGTGTTAAGCTACAAGGGCAAAATATTATTTCCCATCTAAAGTGACAGATAAATGAGCAAGAGTAGTCTATAGAAAATGGACTGACGGAGCGGAGAGTGGAGCGTGCTTGCTCGTTGGATAATTTTATGAAGCGACTGTCAGCCACAATCAATGGCTTATAACTGTGAAACTTTAACCTGAATAGCAGCAGTAGGGCTGGTTGTAAAACACGGAATTCTCCAGAGTATTCACTAGCCGTCTCTCTCGCTCTCTTTACATCACTGTACTAACAAACAGTAGAACTTCCTAAACAAGTGCATGATGCATGCCATTTTTCAATGGATTCAAACAACCCCAATAGTACTCCAGAACTATATTCATAGACATTTGAAACTGGTACCTCATGTACGGCTTTTCGCAAACATTCCTTCTCCTGCAAATAAATGAAATACACAAACCGTTCGATTCACATTATATCAGTAGATGTGCCATTACCTCCAACGGTAATCATAGTAATACAGCCTGGGATTGTAGGGAGTTGAAGAACACAGGAGAAGGCCTCTCTTCTGTCATGTACATGCCATGCCATAGTACATGCTACACCAACTGTTAGTTTCTCCAGTTCAAACTGGCCCTATTGTGCTGCAGGGGGAAAGGAGATGCATAGGGGCCGCATATAAAAACGTGAGGCTACGAATTAAAGAATAATATAGTTTCAAGTGTCAAAATATTGCCTTTATCATTCACGCCAATTTCCCCGATATGTTCGCACATGGGCTTTATGCCTTATGTTTCAAGTTTTTGCTGTTTATACGCTTCTAATTCCCTATCAGTCCAAATGTCATTTAAAATATAAACATTATAAAAGCTGACATTGGATGGTGCAATAGAATTCATTTTTAATTCTTACAAGTTAGCGAGCAAACATTGCTCATACTTTAAATGGCGTTTACCAAGGCATGAGGATTTGAACAGCGTTGTTGTTCACAGCTCAAAGTGGTTGTAATGGACAGACAGGTAAGATACATAATTATTATTTTGTCCAGAGAGAGAGAGAGAGACAGTAATGAAGTGTGGTAGTGTGAGAGCATAAGGAAGGACGACTTGAACACATAACTTCGGAGGAGAAACGCAAACGCACATCCACCCATGTAGAAAATAATATATACAATTCCCCTGGAGTAGTTATTACTATGTGTACAGCATCGTAAATAGTCTGGACAAAGGTTACATGAGCCGGACATTGGAAATAATATATGGACTGTGTGAGGAGGGAAAGGTGAGGACTGGTTTTCCTTTGACCGAAGTGTCGTACATGGCAAGTGGTTTTCCGAAGTGCTTCTGCACAGTGCCACCACATGTATGTATCTTGAAGCTATTCTAGTGAGGAGTGAGCGAGAGAGGAAGGAGGAGATCTGTTGTCGGAATTTCGGGAGGAAATGGCGGAGTTTTCAGGGCGGAGGGGAGGCTCTCCTATGAGAAAGTTCGCCTGCGCCGAAAGGATGGGTAAAACAGGTGGAGTGGAGAAAATTGAGAGAATGTGAACACACACTGAACGGATGGGTTTGTTTCCCTCATCGTCTACCACCACTGCTACGACTACCACGCATACATATTCACATACAGACACAAGTTACACGCTAATACTAACCTCTCTAGGCTTCCTTCCTTCCTCTCTGTTTCCATCTCCTCACATACTCACTGCCACTTCATTCTATCGCAATCGCTCAGTGGCTAAAACAGTGTAAAATTTACAAACATTCCCACTATACGTACATACATGAGGAAATCGCTGGCTATTTGAGCCATGGGATCTCCCAGTGAACTACCTGAACTCAAATATAGATACACCGGGAGCATATAGATCGAAGGCGAGTGTGAGCAGACTGGATGTATGTACGTAGGTAGGTTAACAAACACAAACTGATCCGAAATGTTGCTTTGAGCTAATATAAAGACCGGGAGAAGGCTGAATTACTTGCCGCAGTCAACAATCTTCTGTACGAGGAAGCAGTCAACAACTAGTCCGCATCTCTCCCATCCATGTGTGCTGCTGGTGCACTGACATATAGTAGGCTACTTGAAGTGAAACAAATCCTCATTGTTCTTACACATACACTTGACGCGAAGCTTATATTCCGTCCCATCTAGTCATCTCAATGGTATGGATCTCGACTAAAGCATCACCTGTTTTGTGAATTATCATTAACTACAGTTTTACAAGAAGGAGACTTCGTTAAAATCTCTGCACATTGGAAGAAGACAATGATAAAATTCATGGCCTCCGACCTCAATCTCTGCCATCTTTCTGAGTTTAGTGATTGTACGGAAGAAATCTGAGTGCTCAAAATAGAAACGATTACATGACCGAAAAGTGTTTTGGTAATAAGAATAAAATTGGGCGGACTTCCACCCTGATCATCTGTGAGGCTACCTTCTTGTTGACATTGAGCCACGAGGAATGATCTTAGAGACTCAAAGTTTTATCTCATGGAGTTTTTCACTTTCTCTTCTCCACTGCTTTTCCTTCATGTAAAGAGTGTTGAAAAATTGAGTGCACTTTTAACGCGCACCTTCAGCCTGTGCAGTTGAGAAGTGGATAGTTCAATGGATTTTTGATCGAGTGCCGTACAGTCTCTCGGTAAGAATTGTTGTTGTTCGTACAAATTCTTCACAACAAGAAAATAAATCCTACAAGATTAACTGCTGGTAAAAGACGGAAGAACGTCTGACGTGAGTGCAGTTGGTAGGAGGAGAAAAGGGACTGAGAGACAGCAAGAGAGAGGTGTCGGCAGTATCTAATACGCAAAGATAATACCATTGTTTGCTGTTCGATATGAACAGATGATTTTGTTGAATAACAAGAACTAACTGATGATCGTTATTCCTTACGTGAAAACAGAAAGGACGTTAAAAGACGGAAGTCAGGATGATGCACCGAGGTTCGCTTTACAAAAATTCTTGAATTTATAATGCTAATTCTACTATAAACATATTAAGTACTTATTCTTCTTCCTCCTCCTGCTACAAGACAAATATTTTTTTTATTCTCGATAAACTTACATACACTTTCGCTGCCACTGATCATTGTCGTCATCTCTCCCTTGTCTGTGTTGAGATGACACTTGCTTTGATCCAGCTAACTTACAGTAGGAGGAACAAAATTAAATCAGGCAACCAATGGAAATTCTCCTCATCTTTGCAAATCAGTTGAGCTTGATGATTACATGTTGACTTCGCGTCAAGCTTGCCCTTTTTTACTGCTAAGACATGCACGTATTGCAGCGCGAGTAATCCAGTACGCCATTAGGCACACTTACACGAAACATACTGAGCAAAAGATATTTTTTTCATACAACATAGCAATGCTGGATTTTGGAGAAGAGGAGCTGATTTCTGACTGTGTACTTATTATGTCATTAGGCGGGGCACCGAGCGCCCCATCCTATTACCCAACAGCAGTAGCAATGTATTCTACAGATAAAGTGATGAACGGTAAGCCTCTGGGCTCTTCCATCTCAGCACCCGGAAGCTGCTTTCCTGGAAGATACTCACCAACTTACCGCGGCCCAGATCCCATGCGAAGATGTGTCAATCCCACGGTAAGTACCCACCGTTTACCTCCCTCATGCATACTTCAAGCATATCAGTCACCTGTTCTCAAACGATATATTTCCAACCAACGTTCTGTGTCTACTTTTGTATTAGAGATTATTTATCCAACCGCCTTATGCAATGAATATAGTACCATGGACTCGTCAGATCTAAAATGGTGACGAGGACAACGCGTGATCCATACAAACAAAAATGCAAGCACCTCATGAGTACCTTTATCATTTAAAGAACGCATCAACCTAATCACTATAACAATTATCACCTTCGTCATTAAATGGCTGGGTATAGTAAAACTGATGAGAAGGGTTAAATAATAGAATGAAAAAAGGAGAGGAGCTAGGTTAAGAAAAGGGAGGGGAAGGGAATGAATGATAAGAAAAATTAGGGAGATGCAGATGAGGGAAGAGCAGGAAGAGGTATGCTAGTCATTTCAGGATGAAGAATGAGTGTGAAAAAGTTCTCTTGGGTTACTCAATTCGCCGACTTAATTAGATGTTCGTTAAGGTCTTTATATAGAATTACACTTGTCTATTAGGATAATGAAAAGTAGTGGGAATGATTTAACAAGAGGCTTGACAATTTAATGATAATGAGACGGAGGAGGAGGAAATGAGTAAAATTATTGTGTTGGGAACAAAGACGTGTTCCAATGCATACGCATCAGAGTGACGACAAGAAAAAGCGTTTTCTTCACCTTCCTAATTCTCAGACTTCTATTGCTACTTTCTCTAGAGAACTCAGTCAGCTTACTTGTCGTCACTAGAGCTCACACACACACACACGCATGCATACATCTTTTCCTCATTGCTCCGTTTACCTCACCCATATCCGCATCTCGGTATGTCTTCTTCTCGTTCCCTCAGTGCAAACTTAGTCGCGTCATTATTCATCCCTGTTGAAAATTTCATGGCTCATGTAGTATGTCCTTGCTATTAACATTAAACATGGTCACATACATGTTTGATGTGAAGCCGCTTTTGCTCCCAATGGGCTACCTGCCACACTAAATCCCCACACCTTCCTCAACCAACTGAACCGTTCAACATTTAAAATTAACTTGCCCGCACCATAGAAAGGCCACAGAGGCATAGATCCCTTGACCCGGGTTAACATCCTACACGGATTTTTACCATTCACGCACATGCACCAGGTCAATCGCTTTCACTGCCCACAAATTTAAAAGATAAAATCATCACATTTTGGCTTGCTCAGAGTAAAAATGTTGGCCTTTCTGAAATTAAATAGCGCTTTGACATGACGAAAGTCACCGTTTTCAGGAGGTAGCTAGGAAGAAGGGCAAGTGAAGCAATGTGCGTGTAGTGTGGAGAAAAGTGTAAATGCTTTCCCCCGCAGCGTATAGTAATGCATCCCTGCGTTCAGCTTGACTTCTTTTGTCGTAAGTGGACGGGAAACTGCGGTGGATGCTGCTATCCTCTTCCCAGACCCCCGTGTATCAGCTTACATTCGTACATACTGCATGCATGTAGCAAGTATGTACGTAGATATGTAGCTTATGTGTGCGGTCTCCATGTAGTATGTGGGTGTGTGTGTAGAATTTTACGCGCATTTTATGGTTTTCGTGACTTTTCTAGTCATGGAAGAAATTTCAAAGGATCATTTTGGCTTCCCAATACTGCTTCCTCTACATCAGACTATTTCCCTCAAAATTAAGCCCAGGAGGGACCATAAGAGTAACATCAAGAGAGTCTATAACTTTACCTCGTTTTATAGTCGCCCACCATACTTTGACTCTAATTTTCTCATCTCTCTCTATCTATCTCCCCACTGTGTGTGTGCGTATGTTCCTCTCCTCTATTTACTTCCTTCTTTATACGACTTATACTCCTTGTGCTATGGGGAGAGAGAGAGAACGAAGTAGACAAAACTGGTTCCACCATCCCCACTACCATTATTTCCTTGTGGCAGAAACCATATTCATTCTACACAATGGTTTCCACAGATCCCTTTCTTTACTCCTGCTACAATACCTCAACTGCCTAATCATCCCATTTATACGGAATACACACACACACACCACACACACACACTTACATACTGGCCAAAGAAGCTGGCCGAAGTCGAAAGAGAGAACTACAACAGTACAGTTACATACAACTTCATGGTATAAAACCGATTTTCCTCCTTATGTTCAGCCTTTGTTTGTCCTGCTATTTTGCTATATATAGAGAGCGAATGATGGCGAAGAAATTTCCCAATGTGCTCGTTGCCTCTACCCGCATAGGTGCACGATAGTTAATGGGATGCTATTATTGAATACCTGCAAACTGTCATGAAAAAACCAAGAGTAAATCGTGTACCGAAATAGTCAGACTTTCTGCGTGCCTTTAAGTTGCACAAGTGCTACTGGAGGGGAGCTGCTGGAGGAGATGGTGATTTAGTTAGAGCGCACATGAGGAAATATGGAGAGGGATATGGAAGGGAGGTAACTAATATGAAAATAAGACCGTCAAGAGTATAAAAGCTTAGAGGATTCGAGACAAAGCAAGTCTGACAAGAAGCGAATTCTTCAAGCTTATGCAGATCCTATTTGGAGAAGATGGGATTACTGTAGCGAGTACAAACACACGCATAGTGTGCAAGAGATGTTGAGGACTGAGGAGTAGCATCGTTCCACGTGCAGCATTCCTAAGGTTGTTTGTGCGTACTTGCGTCATTGCGTAGAATTTAGAAGTATCGTTCTCTCACTACGGGCAGATGTCATGGCAACTCCGCGAATTTTCTATTTTCAATTCAGATTTATGAACATAATCATTTTTAGTAGACGCAAATACTTGGTTTTTAAAGCCACTCCAACAGTTGTTCTATCAACAGTGAATATTGAAAAAAAGATAAAAATTAACAAATGAATCAATTTCTCTGATTTTTTCATCCACACTGAACACTATCTGCCATAGTCCAAATGTGTACCAATGTTTAGTTTAAGAAAATTTTTGGGCAGTGAATGAGCTGTTTCACAAAAGAGACTAGATAAAGGCGGAATTCCTTCATGTAAGTGAACTGTGAAAAGAAGGCTTTAAGTATTGATTCATATACGTAGTACTAGTTAGCTAGATTCTTACAAAAAATTAGCTGCATAGAATGTTTGGTATATATGTATTATTCCACTATGCAGGCATACATGACCGCTGATGACACAAGAAGAAAGGTGGAACAAATTGTTTCACCCAAAGAATCACTTGATTACTTGAATTTGACGTTTATCAAGGTTAAGTCTGCACAGGTTGAATAGTTATGGAACACTGATGGCATGAATTAGCCGAATTTTAAGTGGAGGACTTGATCCTTGGAGAGGTAGTGTTAGTGAAATCATGCGAGGAAGTGTGGAAAGTTAGAGAAGAGTGCGAGCAGACGGCATGGGAGGAGAAAGAGGAGAAGGTTGTGAAACCACGGGAAAGATTGTGACAAATGGGCAGAGAAAATGAGGATTAAAATTGCTGTACGGAGCTTCATCATTTTCTCATTCATTCTCTCTGCTAAACTGGATGGGTTTTATACTAATCTCCTCGATGTGTACATTTGATCATTTGAGAGCTCCATAGCCTTGGTCTCGAACTTGCTGCATTTTCCCCTTCATTATTATCATTCTTATGATTATTATTTTATTTGGGGGGATGTTTCGTCCTTGTGTACTTGGGATACATGTACATTTATGACCTTTGATTCATGTCAGACCAGCCATGGATGATGGTTAACAAATTGTATGGGAGACGAGCCATTAACGGCTATGGGACAGTGTGGAGGATTTGAAAGGCATGACAGATCATATGGGAGCCACTAAGCCATTTGATTTATTACCGATTTCCGTAATTATTCCGAACCTCATCCTATTTAAAGGGAGGGAATAGCCTCATGTACTTTGACTCCCGGCTTTCTCCCTCCTCCCCGAAGTGTGTATATAATTTGACTCCCTCGAGAGTCTATCTCCGGATCTCTCTCTCCCTCCCTCTGTTTGTTGTCCCATTCTGTGGAGAACTGAAAGCACATTCATTTGCTAGCGCAAACATGAGAGCCCATTCACATTCATGCCTTCTTTCCTTGCCTGTCTTTCTCGAGCTAAATCGCATGTATTCTCCAGCACATAGAACATTCCTAGTCGCATGCTTTGATATAGGCCCTGTAGAAGTCGGTAGTTCTGACTCTCCTGGAGATAGTGTGGCACGGGACATGCGTCGGCGAAGGATATAATTTCTATGAAAATTAACAGTATTTCTTGGGAGGCCTCACAGGACGACAGGCATGTTATAGAGAGTCATTATACGAAAGCTATAACAACATTGGATTTACTGGACAAGGATGTTAATGCTACCAAGATTTCCTGTCATAATGATAGGACCGAAGCTTGTTATGAACTTGACAAGGAACGGAGTAGCTGAATGTTAAGGGGGTGGCATTTGAATAATTGCGACAAGAGTGTAGATATAATTATGCGATGATTATGAATAAGTTGACGGATAGAAAAGGGGCTGATGTGACACTGGATGGACGGCTGCTACACAGAGTGAGAGTGAGTGAGTGAGAGAGAGGAAAAGGAACGAACACACTCAACAAATCAGGGCATGTCGGTTCATCCCTTTCAGCCGCACATACACAAGCCACGTACGTACGTACATCTGTCTTTCGCTCCACTCGTCCTCTGTGGATTTTAGGGTCTGATTTGGACAACAACATGCTGCTTTAGTTTATAGGGCCTCCAACAAGGGAATGGTGTGTATATATATATGTGTGTGTGTTTGTAATGAAACAAATGAGCAGAAGTGGCGGCGGCAGGTCGGACCATTGACGGTAGCAACTGCTCTTTCTCTCTCTCGCTCCCTGAGAAATTCAAGTGCGACTCCCTAATTTGATTTTGATAACAAGTTAATGTAACTCTTGGTAGATTGGCACCATCAAAACACACTCCTAGGCTAATCTCTTTGCTTGTCAAATCGTTCCGCTGCATTTCCAAAAGCCTTTGTCCTGTGACGGGAAAAAGGGCCGCGTCATTTTACTTAATTTCCTAGTGCCGATTATTTCTATTAGATCTGTCTATACTACCACTACCATCATCATCAGTTTAGGTATGCACACACTACTTTTTCGTACTCACAAATCCGTGTCAATTGCAATGTTTCTTGAAACTATCACCTTTGTATGTTCTCCTGACTTAAACCTCTCTACCGGTAGCTACTATGCCTAATGGAGCTCCAAGATTATCCTATGAAAAATTGTAGGAATTCGCGACGACGTTATGTATGTGTGTACCCAGAGAGTAGTCATGATTTTACACTATGTATGAAGTGCATACAAAATGCACTGCACTCTACTAGAGTCCGTACTTTTCACATGTGCATGCACAAGTTTACTTCCACATGCTGTGCGTATCCAGACTGGTCTGTATACAGGAAAAGTGTATTGAGGCCGAGATCAAAAATACATGACGAACGCCTTGGCTGCAGTCAGTCAGTGCACACGCAGGAGAACCTTGAATTGTCGAATACTACCAAAGACTAGCGCACAACCACGATAAATATTGAGAATGCATAAAAAATTCAGACTAACGTTCAAACCAGACAGAGCTAGGAATGTCATCCAGTCTGTTAGTGTAATATCAAAAGATTGGTTGTCGACATGGAGTTCAACACCGGCAAATACAATGTGGAGGCATTCAGCTTTTGACCCACGCTGATCATCTTTTGAGTTCTTGGCTCCAGAGGGATGTTCTTTCTCGTCTTTCATTCTTGGGTAATGATATGACTTGTTGTCGTGACAATAACAAATCATTCTAATGTGTAGCATACCCAATGCTATCTCTCAAGGATGGGCACTCCTTGATGTCAAATTTTACATGAAGATTGCAAGTGTGATGATAATGGTAATGAAGTTGCTCCATTCTATGCCAGTTAGCATGGAGATAGTTGTGAAGATGATGATGATCATGGGTAATACTGGTTCAATATGCTCCCCTAGTCATTTCCATTTCACTCATCTTCATAACACATAGTATCTTGTTAAAGGATGGAGCAATGGATATGAGTGTGCATGAAGATAAAAGTGAAGGAAGAAAATGGCGTGTAACAATATGATCGTAATTCCAGAGCGAGAGGACTCAGTTCCGTGTAGGTTTTTAATCGCATTCGATTTCAAGTGGTAGGACATACCAAATGGCACATAGACGGGTTTCTCTGTGACGCTTCATGAATTATTCATAGCCATTTTGAAATTTCACTTGGGTCGCATATCGAGCTTCCAGCCTTCCTGGCTAGATTAAGTGCTATCATATGCCTGCGTTCCCATCTTCTTCATATAATACTCTAGTTTCCACTCCTTCTATTTCTCCTCCTCCTTCCCACTATTTCTCTGCTCTTGATGCTCTTACAACTATCTCCATATCTTCTCAGGCCTCCTCCGTCTCCTCCTACAGCCACCACAACCATAACTGCTCATTTCCATTCAAACCTTCAATATGGTTTTCTTCAACCAAATTTCTCTCTCTCATTCTCACGCAAACACACACACATCCAAGGTAATGGGTACTCCATTCTCGTGACATCTTCCTTTCAAACGCAATCCGTTATCTATGTAGCTCTAGATTGTACCCATGTACTGCGCTCAGTCCTAAAATTTATTAAATCAGTTTCAATATAATGAAACTCGGCGAGTTGCGCTGCGAGATCCAGCGTAGCTCACTCCAATCTGCTCGTTAGATTCTTTCTGTGTAATATGATTTCCAGAGTAATGTACTACTGCAATAAATGAGATCTTGGCTTTGGATCTTGTACGCAATTTGAAAATATACAAGCATTTTGAAAGTGCTATAGTAGCAGCAAATTCTGAATATACACTTGTGGGTAACTTATGCAGACAGAGAAGATATTTAAGCATGAGAATAGAAATGCATTGGCAAACGACTCCCACACTCTCCCACTGACATCGTCAGCATAAAAATTCGAAAGCATACACTTTCACACCAGTTTGTAAGCTTCAGAAGCGTTTGTGAAGTAGAAAGTAATGTGTGAGAGTGATAGTGTATACGGGGAGATGCTAAATCAGCTTAAGGTTTCCATGTGACCTAAACACCTTCCCGATTTCAATCAGGGAGCGAGAACTGGATTCAATGAATTATGTATGCTCTTTCGAGGAAAACCATGTCTTCACACAAAGCATGATGCACAGAGGGCCAGGTAGTGGCAAAGAGTCAGCGGCTGCTGATGCATATCCACCACTCTCATCAGTCATCTGTAAATCTCAGTTCTACAGTGAAGTATTATATCCTCCAGTCCACAGTACTTTTAGCGGTTATATCATGTAGTATGACCACTGAAATTCCCATTGATCACCTACAAAAACCGTAGTAACGTAAAAGCAGACGCAGAGGAAAATTTCCCAGACAATTTTAGGGCTGGAAACAGTAAACTAAAATTTAATTCCTCTGTACGCATGACATGGCTATAGGGAAGGACTTGAAAGTAGAGAAAATGTTTGCGTGTGTACAACTTTTCTAGATTTGTTTTGGATTCGGTCTGACGTGAAACGCTGGGAACATATCGGAGACACGATGGGTTGCCAGGGGATATGGAAGGAAAGGAATCCGCGATACAGTGAGGACATGATGGAAAAGGCAGATGAAAACCAATTTATTTCAATATAGCAATATTATAGGAAGCGATAGGGAGAAAGAGTAGGGTAAACTAAAGGAATGGGATGGCGGAGCCATGAAAATCCTAACTTCTCTTGGTGAAAAGTCCGTGACTTGGTTTTCCATAAATCTAGGTAGTCAGAGTCAGAATAAGCTGTTGTGAATAATTTAGCATAAAGTCAATTTTGCAGTTCACCAAACCATTTACCATGTGCACTAAGTTATTGACTATCTCTCTTTTCTCTCTTCCAATGCTCTTTTACGCTCGTCTCGACCAGCTCACATCTCAGTCTATCTGCGTATCCGGGTATCTGTACAAACGAGAAGTGCCGGTGTATTCCGCCTCGCAACTAGTATTCCGTTAGATAATATCGCATGTATACATGGCACACACATAGGTATGTATTCCTTTTGCGAGCAAGTATACTATGAGTATGATTGCGCCTCTACATGTTTTTCCTCCCGCCGCTTCTAACGATGGATCCCGCGGACTCACTCTCCTCTTAGTAGTCGGCCATGTTTACGCAGTACCTTCGCTCTAGCTGTTAAATGCTTACCTTCTACGGATGAAGCTATCGACCAAAAGTTCTCCTCTGCACGCAATGTTATAAATATATATATATATATGCACACACACACACACCATTCCCGTCTACCCTCTGATGCACATACCTTCACTCGCTAGAGAGAGAGAGCCTCTTACACAAATATGGCTCATGTTTGTAACGTGACAAATCGGGTTATTCTCATCCAAATGTCAACCTTACATTTGGATTTGTTGCTCGGGTAACGCTATATGAGGGGGATTCTTCTCGCTATACTACTATCCAATCCCCTCATCCCGTATGCCTCTATGGAAGCAAAGGTCTTGGTACATTCTGTACATTTGACTTTGTCGCACATACGTTGTGTCTTAGAAGAAGGAATCACATGGGATGACATTGACTATTACCGGGCTCCATAAATACACAAAATTTGGAGTATTTTGCTTGCTTGCGCAATGATGATAGTGATGGTGGAATGTCCTGTGAGGCATGAACGCATTCGGAAGTGTATGTTGATGAGTATGTGTCAATGTGCAGGCAGGTTCCTTAAATGCCCATGTTTACCCTGCACTGCACCACTCACACCTGTGTGTACGCACTGGGACAAGAAAATACAGCAGGAGGAATAAAAGTCAATAATTCCTCTGTCGGGTATCAATGCAATGTCACACTACAGCCACACAGTACCTACTATTACCACATAGTATGGAGGACATACCCACCATTGACAGACGGCAGCTTTCAAACGTTAAAGTCTGACCAAATTTAGTGCTTAGAGCTGACTAAGTCCCTTGTACTACATGTTTTCTGTCATTTTTATCAATTTTCCATCGAAGCTCCGTCCTATTTTTCTTTCGCCACACTTGCACTTGCTCATATCTATTGTTACTTGCTAGAGTTGGAATGGCAGGGTTGCCCCAGTTACGCACCAGGCGCCCAGCTACGCTAAATACCCTCTGGCAATGAGTGTTTATTAAAGGGAGCTGAAAGGTACGCAGACAGTGCCATAATTGTTCCGTCAATGATGGAGGTACTTTAATGTGCAAAATGAGCGATGGAACCCCTATTAATATGGTATGTGATAAGGGGGAATATGTAACATTGGTGCATTTTTATAGCTTATTTGAGCCGCATGCAAGCGTTTAGGGTAACACATGTCGGCAAGTTTGCCTCAGCAGGGAGCCTTTTCGGTGGAGTGTATATGTCGATCAGGTTACAAGGACAATAATTAATTTATCATTAGCCCACTTAGCCAGCCGACTTAGTTACCCTACAAATCATACTCATTGTGGTGAAAAAGCTATGGGAAATTTCGGGGCTAAGGATATAGAGACTGCATGGATGTAGACATGTGTGAGTATGTAATGAAAGAGTTCAAGATGTGACTACTTATAGGTAAACTACCTCTCCAACTATATCTTCGTAGGTAGCATTATAGGAAGAGTGTTTTTCGTGTTGAAACTAATGCCGAGTTTGGCAAAACCTCTGACCGTCACAGTGGAGAGAATAAATTATTCACCTTTCGTAAGAGTGCAATGGTAACGTCTGGATTACCGAGTGACCAATTGGTTTATAAATTGAGCAAATCTGATTTCCCTTGGTCTTGACGAAGTTGATGGGAGCAGGTCGTTTGGCATAAGAGAGACATTGTGGGGACTAATGTCGGACATTAACATCAAACTTAGTTAAATATTTAAAGGAGCTCATATTTACTGTGTAATTTCCTTCTCTTTCTCTCTCTGCGCAAACGATCTGACGGGCTATTCCAAAGGACTTTCCCATTCCTCTACCTTGTTATGTACACATTCACAAACTGTGCACTTCAAGATATGTACTATAAGCGATATTGATTCTAGAATTGAATTGGTACGGTAATAATCGTCAGCATCACGGCTAAAGTTGATCACTTGAATAAATTTAAAGTGCCATTGCAATGTTGAATATTGGGAGGGTTGGAAGCAGATGGAAAATTTATTTCACTAGATTTACCGAAAAATCGTGTTCAGATTAAAGTTCTACTGCATAGCAGGTGAATGAGGCTTTTTTAATGATCATTCCGTAGATAGTACACTTGTGATTCTATTCTGTATACCTGTTCCTCCGCTAGATAAATACCAGGTATGCTAAGTAAATGATAGAGGGTTTGGCATTGTGGGAGTAGATAAAAATAGGAACATCTGGCCAGGAGGTGTAGGCTCTTCCACGTTGTCTTCACTGTGCTCGTCTTTTCAGTGCACTACTAACTGTACAAAGTTTAGCTCCGGCTTATAATTACTGTGAAGGGTGAGTTTGTCTGTGTGACACGATTTTTTTCACTGACAATAGATAAACATGAAGTGGGTAGGGATTGGAAAAATGTCTAAGGAGGGGTCCGCGGAGAAGGAGGAAACATATGGCAGGAGCTGGAGGATTTTCGAGTGAAAACGTATTGCTTGCGTGAACAAGTGTGTGTATGCTGTCGGATGTACTTGATTTAAAAGAGGGCTACTGCTGTATGTCCATGCCCTTATGTACATGCCATGGCGCAGAATGCACTTGCAGAGACTGGTAGAGGGAGAGAGGCAGGACAGGGAATGATAATTATTATGGTTTTCGAACTGGCTATTATAGCGGATCATTAGAGGGTTTCCTTTATAATACACTTTACACTTGTCACTCTCCAGAGCGCCGCGGCCAGTCTGTCTCCGTTCCCATCATTTGTACGTGACATCATATCTCACGCAGACTAAAAACCCGCTTATATCAGTCCCTTTGTGGATACATGCCCACATGTATCCATTCTGCTGGACTAAGGTAACCCTCAGCCCATGCATTTACAGTGTCATTGTTACCGCTCTGTATGCAGTACAATGGGTAACACTACATTGCCGTCCTAATGTGTTTTACTTTCCATACAGATCCAATAATCACCTTAGCCTTTCTCTCTGTATCTCTCCTGCACAAGAGACGGCACTCTCAGTTGACAATACGATTAAGCCTACATATAGTGTACATCTCCGCGATTGCCACGCCAGTGGCAATCGTATATATACGGAAGTATTATGGGAAACTTTCAAAACCAATGATATGTATCTAGCCTATGCCAAGTGGGGAGAGTCTGCATTGGAACTGATTAGAGTCACATTGTGGCTGTGCACATACACATTCAAACTCCCTAACATCACAGCACACTTCATAGCGAGCAGAATCACCTGCTCGACTAGCGCATTATGAGGAAATTATTACTTTCATTATTTCCATTCTATCCCTTCGTTTGTGACGGCGTCAAGATGAGTTGATAAAATCAGCTTTGCAGTTCACTTGAAAAAAATTCAAATTGGATGACACATCAGTTCTTTCTGTAGGAAATTTGTGAAACTATTAAGGTAACCTAGTGGAGTGAACGGGTGGAAGACAAAAAGGACGACGAGGAAAATGGATTGTTTAATGGAAAAGTAGACTAACGGGATGCGGGTGAGTGATTTGGGCCAGAGCAGCTGCTGACATGGGAGAAATCTATCCTCCGCAAGATTTGTCTTGATTCCATGAATGAATCCTCAAATTCAATTTCACTTCAATCTTGTTGCTTTCTTGAAACCTTTCTTTCTCTCCCTTTCTCTCAATCCTCTCTCTCCCCACCTACCTCCTCTCACGTCGCCTTTCGCTTGTCTTTCTTCCTGGATACTCTCACGCTTTATAACTCAATGCCTCTACGTCCATCAGCATGGTTCTCACTCTCCCTCCCTCCGCACTCAACGCAAGGTTGTTAAGATTATTGAGCTTAGCTAGCTGTCACAAAAGATTTCATATGTCCACCCCTATATCAGTGCACACTATGCATGGAAGCAGTACAGGTCTTAAACTTGACCACGTTAGTAAAATTCGAATGGAGAAAAGAGTAAAACTTGTAGGTACGATTAAAGTCGTATAAATATTAGAGTGCGATGCATTGCTAACTGACCTGGCGTCATCGTAGCGCAGCCTGGAGCATGGCCAGAACTGCATATCGATAATGTACATACGTGTATGCATATGCACCCTGTGTAAAAAGGGAAACCGGCTCATCGTACCGTCCACTTTGGAACTCACTTGTGCAAATCTACATTGCAGGATCCTGTAAAAATTTTATGAAGCTTGAACAGAGAGAACGTGTGGACAAAAAGCCATTAAATCTTAATATCAACTCGAAACAAAATTATGTTTTCGTTCCCTTGAACCAGCTGACGATCCCAAGGCCGAGCTATATTCATTCATAAATGCAACTGCATTGCATCACAGACCAGTTGAGACAATTTCCTTCGTCTGTGGTCATGTGCTCAATCAACCCCACTTGAACCCATGTGCCAAAGTTCAAATAGGCTTGAAATGGAGTTGGATTTTCATAAACAGGGGATGTTAAATGAGGGGCTATGGCCAGCTGCGTGGACATAATAGCAAAGATATGAAAGGAAAAGTAGTCTACATGTGGGTAGATATTGATAAGGAAGAAGAATGTACGTACGCAGGAACTGACAATAGGACTTTGGGAGTACAATAGAGAAGAATGGTGGGTCTTAAGAACCATTTGTTAGCTTGGTGGTTATGGCTTCTCCCCAAAAAATAATTGTCCATCAAGCCACACTAGGGTGTCCTTACAAAAATGTTGCTTTCGTGGTACTCAGTACACTACGGGAATTGGCGAACTTAATGACTTCCAGTCTCAACCTCCTCCTTTCTCCCCATTTCTTCTAAGGACTAAGTGACTTCCTCGCTGGTTTATGACGCTCAACCAGATTACTAAGCTCTTGTATAATAATGATATCCTTGAACTTATATTTGTGTGGCACATGATGACATGGCACATGGATGACTGCCTGTGACCATAGGAGGAGCCGCTTTAAGCAATTACTTGCAATATATTTCCTTATTTTCTCATACGACACACAATAAGACTGTGTATGTGTGCAAGAGGATGTATAGATTTTAGGCGTGTACACAAATCCATTAAGTAAACAACTATGGGCATGATTGTGTATACATAAACGTTATGTGTTAGAGTCGTCATGACAAGTTACTGTCGTGGATGACAAATTCAAACCACCATCATCGTTTCAACTTGATTTCTCTCTCTGTCTCTCTCTCTCTCGCACTTTCGCGTTCCTCACACATGAGGACGTTTAAAGAGCTAACAAACTGTTATATACTCGGATAATCTTCCCCTTAAAGTCCTGTTGAAAAATAATTAAATCTAATAAAATCCCATTATTCTGTTGTGTCAGTGAATTTAGCCCATCTGCATGTATACACAGGGACATCAACTAGCTAAATACCACACTATCATCATCAAGTTGCGCATTAGCACAAGTCTTGCTTGTTGTCAAGGAAAACACGATGATGATGGTTGTGATGGGGAGACGAGTAGTAGCTGAGGCTCTATTACGCACACACACACACACACACACAAACACACACGTACACACAAGTAAAGTACTCATGGCATTTGTTACGCTTTGTGGACAAAGTTTGCTTGGTGTTAACCCTTATCGACTGAATACTTAATGCCTATCTCTATTCTGCCCTTGTTTCCTATTCTCAAGTTGCATTTGAGATGAACGATAAAATGTGTGAACTTAGTGTAGAATAAAAACACTATTCCTCAATAAATACCATTCTTTCATAGTCGCAGTATAATGGCTCAAGCGCGTAAAGCACCGACAGATGAAGAGAGAAAGCTTTAGATAGGGAAGAGAGAAATAGAGTAAGAGGAAGACAGTGGTGAGAGAAGGGAATAACATGAATTCGCGTGATGTGAAAACCAAGAGGCAAAGCAAGCAAACTTTAGGTTCGTATCGATTTATTCCCCATATATTCCCAACGAATGCCAACATATCCATGCTCTGCTGTAAACATCGCCACATTCCGAGGACCAGACGACACTCCGCTTTTTTATTCCATTCCCAACGAGTCCCTGTCTAACCACACCAGTGAATTCCCCATTTGCCGTGTGATGACGGGTCAGAAAGAGAGAAGGAAGCTATAGTGCTATTACTTCTACCGATGCACTTTGTTTGTTGGTATTCATTACGGTTTCTACGTACACACGGACAGGGAGAAATGCACACAGGACAGCGTTGACCAGCGTAGGAGGCACGCACCCAACCAGCATGTGCACAGTGGAGAAACGATGGGTGCTGCAACGCCTGTACACGTGTGCGTGGTTGTAGCCATGAGAGTCGTCTATGGAGTTGTCTGCGAAGAGGGCAACTACTTGAAGCTGTTGGGCCCAGAGGAGACATGATAATATTGTGGGGTTAAGATGACACAAGTAATATTGCTATTGAGGCTTTTGTCAAGGTAGATTAGGTGGGCGTGGGAGCTGTTGCTAGAAAAAGGGAGAGAGTGCGTTGAAAAAAAAGGGTCCATCCCTATTGGTGGGTGAAAGAGACAAGAGAGAGAAGAGTGCGTGCAAGCAGTTTGGATCAGATTTATGATTGCATTGGTAAACTTTCAATGGCGTACATAATAGATGGGACAAGCCATTCTTCACCTACATTTACAGGAGGAAATCCAAAGTTTTTCGAGGCATTTTCTCTGCATTTGACTTGTCAATTCCATGTGAATAGTGGGATGAATAATTGATTACTCCCCTCTCTCTCTCTCTTTCTGTCTGCCACACCATCAGTACATGTTCGTTGTTAGTTCCTAAATTTGTCCATGTGTTTCCTGTAAGGTGTGTGCATGAGTGCATATTCTTCGTATCTTCACCTCTATCCTCCTCCAAACTGGATGCCTTTTACCAAAGCAGGGCTACTGAATTTCACGAGCTGAGTGACTGCTAAATAGGATGGAGATTGCGCATAAATTATCCCTTTTATGACGCCATGTATGTAGGGATAATTGAATGTAGTGTGGAGAGCGTGAGTGAGTTTGACGATGTAGATGATGAGACAGAGCCCTTGAAAGGCGCACTAGTGGCAACGACTGCTATGTCAACAGAGAAGTTGTACAGATAGCCGGAAGAAAGGCTGCAAAATAGAAAGAGAGAGAGAGACAGAGGTAGTGAAAGAGAGGCAGGATGAAGAGGTTGGAACAAATGAGCGGTGGTGGTAGAAAGAGCGGAATGTTTCATGTTTATCTTTCTATTGACAGGGTGATTTATTCAGTGGATTGAATGATGGGCTTCTAAGTCGGGCTGAAGCATTGGTAGACATCAGTAAACACCCCGGAGCCTCACCACCTGTAACAGGCCTTCCTCAACTCAAACACGATATGATGTACCACCCAGGAATGGGACCTCCGCACCCGGGTCACAACCCCAGGCCTCATCAGGTCAGTTTGTTGAAGTGATATTCTTCTAGTCTTTATGATTCAAGTGATGTTGTTGAGAGAAATACTTTGTATGAGTGGAAAGCAAATAAATGGGGATGTAGTAAGTGAGGAGTTGGCCTAGTACAAAGATGAGTAGATGTATGATGCTGATATGTGATTGGATCCTAACAGATGGGCCATCATGGGATGGATGGATTGGACATGTTGGACCCTATTTCATCAACGACCATGATGACCAGCTTGGGTCCGATGACTGCCGAGTCCACCGCCGTGTCCCATGCCCATAGTCATGCTCAGTTACATCCGTCGTCCGTCTACACGCACTCTGCAGCAATGAATTCGATGATGGCAGCAGCCGCTAGTCACCCTTCCCTCCCTCATCCACATGGACATCCACACTCAGGTCATCCCCACCCTTCCGTCGGCATGCATGACACGGATACTGACCCTAGAGAATTGGAAGCTTTTGCCGAGAGATTCAAGCAACGTCGTATCAAATTAGGAGTCACGCAAGCTGATGTAGGCAAAGCACTCGCCAACCTAAAACTCCCTGGTGTTGGTGCTCTATCCCAAAGTACCATTTGTAGGTAAGCCTTCCTCTCTTTCTCTCCCTCTCTTCCGTTCCGTTTTTCTACAAACATACACACGCCCAAAATATTATTCTGGTCGCAGCCTTGTCCACTCCAATTTGTCACACATGCTCACTCTTGCTGCTATAGAGTACAAAGTGGACGAACTCCACCTGCTCACCAGTTATGCTGCGTGTGGTCACTATGGCCATGCTCATATGTACTGCCTAACGCATTCGCCCGTGCTGAAATGACGATTGAAATGATTTTGATTTTCAGGTTCGAATCTTTGACACTAAGTCATAACAACATGATAGCTTTAAAGCCAATTTTACAAGCATGGTTGGAGGAGGCGGAGGCTCAAGCGAGGAGCAAGCGACGGGACCCAGATGCCCCTAATGTCCTTCCAGCAGGTGAGAAGAAACGGAAACGAACCTCCATTGCCGCTCCAGAGAAACGCTCTTTGGAAGCCTACTTTGCTGTCCAACCTCGACCTTCCGGCGAGAAAATCGCAGCCATTGCGGAGAAATTGGACCTTAAGAAAAATGTAGTCCGCGTCTGGTTTTGTAATCAACGGCAAAAACAAAAAAGGATGAAATTTGCTGCTCAACACTGACCATTTGTCTCCGAATCTCCTGGTAAATCATTTACATGAGAAAAATAATTTTAATTATACTACCAGACAATTTATTAGAGTCAAGACACACCATAAGTCATACAATTCATACTGGCTAGTGTACATTCTCATATCTTTAATTATAGCATTTAAGACTAGTGTTAACCTGTAAATATGCGTACGTGTTGTGTGAGGCATTTAGAACATCTTCATATCCGCAACGTTGCAGAAAAAAGGTTCCCCGATAATTTCCTTACAGGCATATGAAAGTCATGGGATTGTTTTCCCATACAACTTCCTGTTACTGTAACCTAAATGTAATGTGCATTGATGCATGTGTGTGAATATAATAAACGATAAATACAATCATTCCCTCTTGGAGGTTTGCACTACCTGTGTCCACTCATCAGCTAAGAGGGCATGGGGTGCACAACGGATGCGTTCAATAGCAAATAATCTGTACATATTGTGTACATAGTAGGCAAAATAGTCAAATCAAATTTTTAAATGCCAACACGGCGCCCAATTGTTAGAGTCAGTAGTTTTACCCAACTGTTCTTTCCCTTTCAGTGCATGTAAAAATGGCTTGAACAATAACCCCACGCATAAATAAGGTTTAGTTCCGTTTCAGTATTAATATTTTGATACCAAGTAAAGTGTGCATTTGCCTATTCAGCCCTTATTATTAGCTCGTTTAGAAAAGTCAGAGCCTAGATCTGTAAGGAACTTCTTCAATTTTCAAATTCCCTAGTTATACTAATAGCTGAAAAACTTTCTGAGTTATTAATGATCTCACTTTTCTCTTCGGTTTGCATGATGCGCTTGTTTTCTTGTATAACGCACTTGAACAATAAAATCATAACTAGTGATTTAAGAAGTTAGCACACACGAACAGAGGGCCTGCGAATATGTTGCGAGTTGACCTAGAATTAGCAAAGTTTGCACTGAGCCTCTCAGTTCGATATTCAGCTGGTGTTATGAACCAAAATGATCTCGGATAGAAACCGAGAACACTACCACGTAGCCTATCCTTTAGTATACTGATATTGTCAAGTTTAAATTCATGTAGAATCACATTCACAGGCTGACTTCTCTGAGTATAATTAACACTCACAGTGCATAAGTGACAGACAGGGTAAATTAGCATATCAATTTTGTCATAGATAGTTAGTCTTAATTTTTCATCTCGACCTCCTCAGTTTCCAAGCTCATATCCAGTACAGTAAAGTAGGAAATGGAACTAGCCCGTGTACCCTTCATATTCAAGTCATTAAATGCAAATCTATATCCTCAATTTATTACATATGTAGACTACATGTAGGGAGATGGCTCGGTTTGTGTTACATACTTTTCGGAGGAAGTATTGAAGTAAAAATTGACGGAAATAAGCCTCCCTCATGAAAATTCTTTTACAATACAGTCAAAACAAACAAGCTCAATTTTCTAACAGGGATATATAATATTTGTATTTACCTTACCTTAAGCTATACTTAATTACCTCACCTGAAACGACCAAACCTATACGTACATGCTATACTGTTCATATTACGTACGCTAGTGTTTGTAGTACACAGTAAGTACGATGATGACAACGGCTGCTAGAACGATGATTCGATAAATTATTCCGCTTCACTTGAATAAATTGTTAACTACACAAATAGCTGAGAGAGAGACCTATACATGAAATGACACTATACCTACATGATAGTGGAGTAATTAGCATTGACTTGTGACCATTTTAAGTGGCCAATTAACGTTGGCTACGAGAAAGACGCACTGTAACGAAAACGATCCGCCAGGTATATACAGTCAATTTTTCCTCCCAAATTCATAACAAATACAAAGAGGAACACACACGTACAATACACATTATATTCTAAAGCATTACCAGCTGATTCTTCGGAATTGACCACATAACTAGACATTGACAGAGTAAATGGCTGACCACCCGTGCACTACTTTGTCCCTTATACATACACATACACACACTAAATATGGACATACTGGAAACCAACCGACTCTCATCATGAATATGTCAGTCTGATTGAGTTTTCGGAAAGAGACTCGCAGATTTTCGGTGTAATGTTTGTATATTTCATGGTCTGTTCTGAAGAAAGTAAAGTAGTACAAGTCCCTCCCAGATGGAAAGTGCATACTGAGCCAGAGACATGAAGAAGCAATAATCTGTCGTAAATATGAAATGTCAAACCTTTTACCTGAACATGGCTACGTATTCAGGGAAAGGAGGAAATTAGTCATATGTATTGAGAATTCTATCTGTTTTATGTATATTTCAACCTCACATGCCTTAGTACATACACCTTGTGTTGATTACAATAGCGAGCTTTCTAGTATATCAATAACCAGGGTATGTATAGCCATTGCGGATTAGTTGTTCCTTATGTGAGCGTTGGAAAGAGGTACCCTGTCCGACATTATGATGAGGATGGTAGAACTAAATGACCCCATAAGGTTTACCTAAAGATTGTGAGTGCGCTTGTGCATGATTTATACATAAATTGAGCTTGTGGTATGTGTGTCTGCCCTCCCAGTACAGTTGTAATGATAACCAAGAATTTAGTACCAAGTAGCTTAAAAAGAACATATCAAGCTATCGAGGATTATTAGCTCCGTTAATTAGTTTCTAAAGTTTACCTTTGTAAACATACATAGCATAAATACCCAGCTGACATTCGCTCTTCACACATGACAGACAATTGTAAATGTGAGAGGGTTTACTACTAAGGACAGGCTCATCATGCAGTTTGTTATAGGGTCCCGCATGTAATGATAATGGTATGTGTGTGTAAGATTGTTTGTGTGCAGAAATAACAGATGTTATAGAGCAGTCTTCTTTACTACGACTACCCTATGCTGTCCGTGAACAAATGACCGGGCAAATAAGTAAACAAGTAATAATAATACTACTATAATGCTGAAGCCCAAATTCTATTCTGCTATATAGTACCACTTCTCTATGTACAATTATGAATAGAGTTAAATTATCAGTCTGAGTTCGTACTAGTAAGTTTTAGCAACCATTATTATGAAGACGATGATACGAGCCGACTTAAATTTTAATCGCCTCTCCAAGCAGAGGCAACAGCAACAGCTACAACAACGTGTAATAATAATTGTAATAATTGATGATGATATTAGTACATGATGATATACGTTGGTTGGCCCCGGTACAAGTATATTTATCGTTGCTAAAATAGGGAAAGAAATCTTTGCTAAGTTATTGTGACTTATTATTATTGTCATACAAGTAGACATGGGCAACTGAAAAGCAAAAGTGGAGTAATAAAGTGACAAACATTATGACTCTTTTGAGACAAGCGAATTCCAGCTACCATTCATACTCTTACTTTCATAGCAGCCATATGCGTCTGGACAATGTGATATTACCCTGCTCATCGCAAAGGAATATTGATTTCATATAGCATGCACATGGGATCCGTGTGTTTACAAGACTGACCACAAAAAACAGCGAAGAGAATGAAGCTGAAGACCAACTTTCTAACCGTAATGATGACAGATAATCACCCATAAAATTATTCCCATTTGCGTGCCTGATCTGTAAAACCAAGTCACCGCTTCTGCCATCCCATTCTCTGGAGGCATCAGCATGATTCCTTGTAATGATACTCTGATGTGAGTCTAAATGGAAAAGAACAATGTGAAATAACACATGGCATCATTTCATTAATTAAATGGACACCTTCATTGAGGTAGGAGCTGATGTTTGGAAGAAGTGTGTGTTTATGTGCTCATGAGGATAAGGGTTGTCTCACCCCCGCTCTTCAGGTATAAAGTCACCCTTCATAGCTCGTCACATATTCAGATTACAGCTCCTGCTCTTTTTCACAACACGCACTTGGCTCGCACCCTCTGTTTCCATTAACATTTATGTATTTTTTTTCTAGAGGCCCTCAAAAGGGCACTCCATGTGCAACGTAGTCCTGGACTTTAGCTGTCGGTTTCAGTCATGTAGGTTACTCGGTACAGCTGACTTTCATAAATTTTATTCCACGTGTTGCAGGCGCACATAAAGATGGATGATTTAATTTAGCTCCTGACTCATCACCCAGGTCAAAGGAGTGAAGAAAAGAAGAGGAAAAATTAGCTTGCATACACAGAAGCAATAAGTTCGTAATTAAAAACTGCTACGGAGAATTACAGTTGTGTAAGAGGGTTAATCAAGTAGGGCTGACTTGCTTATTCCATGGCCTGATTAACAACGAGTGAGGATCTTTTGAGACAAGAGAGAATGGCAACATGATGGGGCTCTGTGAAATGAATGGAAGATTGGCCCCAGTAAGCCGTCTCCCGACATCCGTGTTGACTATAGTTGCATGGAAAAAATAACTTATTCAATATCTATGTGCAAAGAGAGTAATTAGAGAGGTGAAAAGAACTCTCTCCTTAGCTTGTTCTTCTTGACAAATGTACATACATGCAATTGTATTGTTGCTGCTGAAGAGATGAGGCAGCGGAGTGCGAGCAAGAGTCAGAAGTGTGAGAGAAACTGGTGTTTTTTGTTCGTGTGCTAATAATTTTTTTATGACTTGAAACATTCAATTAGCCCGCATAAAAACTAGCATGCATTCAGGAGCTGTTTATATAGCCTTTAGATGGATGCTGCTCCTGGTTAGAATCATAGTCGTGAGTGAGAAGTGCGAGGGGCACCGGGAAGAGTGAAGCGAGAGAGCAGGGAGGATGTAGTGGAAAAGGGCAAAAATACACAGGGTTTATTCCATGAATTTCAGATGAGCAGAGAGCCAGAGTATATAGAAAAAGATAAAGCAAGTATTCAGGAGGGTGTCATTCCAAGGAAAAATACGAGCCAAAAGGAGATGGAATGGATTAACAAGCTCTGCTGACGGAGAAATTAAGCCTTGTAATCAGCCAAGACTTGGGTCTATTTAAAAATGCTTTAATGCCCCATTAATGCATGAGGGATTAAAAACTCCGGAGGAAGGAAGCAGGAGAGGAGTGTGAGAGAAAGCTTGCCTATCTCTAGCTTCCCTATCTCTGTACACTGTATACTTGCATCTCCATGCATATAAACTTGTTTAACCGAACATTTCTCTCTTCCTTCTCCTCATCTTGCTGCTCAGACTAATTACCAAATGACTTCATCAGCCCAAACCGTCGTACCTTTTTACGTCCTGCCTTACCTTACATGTTAAAATTAACTCTAGCTTCCTCCTGTTAAACCTCCCTCTTGCTCGCTAACAGCCTTTTCAACAGTATTTCACCGCTACAGAGAGAAAGAGTAAGAAAAGAATGTACTGTTAAAACTCTGTTGTGAAATACCTCACAGCAAGTTTGAAAACTATGACCACCGAGGGTGTACTCCAGTTAAACTACCTCACACACCCAAACGTCCTTTCTGTACCTGAAAGCATTAGTGCCAAACAACACAAATTAAATTCCTAAAAATATATGAAAATTCTAGTAGATCTTAGAAATACCTACCGATTTTTCACTGAAAATGACATGATTTTTTATGAGTGTCTCAGTATTTTAGCCCAAAGTTCGGCCTGGACACATGGATTGTGCTGAGTGCAGGATTTTAGCATGCTCCCACAAGCTAGTATATCACTTTCTGTGGCGGACAAAATCCATACGAAACTTTGATCATGCTTTGTGAAAATCTCTGCCTCGGCCACTTGTTTCTCTCTTATCACCCATCACGCTCCCGTTGAAGGAGAGTCAGTGGTTGAGTAAAACAGCTGAAGAAATGGAACAGCTCTTATTTTTCATTCATGACTGCCATAAATGTTGGCTAGCACTAAACTCAATTCATGACCAAATTGGTTTACTGCCCCCAAAAATTGCCTGATTAATTAATTCTTCATCATTCAGCATCCCTACGTGTATAAATCTCAGCCCAAATTACACTACACTTTGCATGAGCTTCCCACGGCAGCTCTTAAAGCTCAACTACACAGGATTCCATTGATGTTTCAGGATATACCTGGAAGTACCTCTTGACTGGCGTTTTTCGTTTATGTACAATAGTTGTATTATTATCATGAAATAAGAATGTTTTAAGTGGTGGGTGTCAATGCATTATCAAATTTCTGGAAATTTAGCTGAATTCGGAAATGCCCAAGGTTTTAGCATATTTGCAGAATTAGGCGACATAAGGCATATGATTTATGCATTAAGTAGTCCACTTCTATACTGCATGTATTGTGTATGGATTTATGTAAAATTTCTAGCCAAAATAATACGTTGGCCAAAACGGGTAATTTATTAAGAATATTTATGAAGACATTTTTTTAAATATTTAAATGGTGTCTTCGGTCAGTAAATTACATGCAACATTGCAGCTTGCAGCGTAGAATGTGATGGAAAGCGAAAGCAATGGTACTTATTTGATTAAATTTTGTTCGCATTTTACAAAGCGTTTCTGTTGCTTTTAATTGTTTCTTTGGAACCAGCATTCGATTAAAAGGCGATTCTATTGATGGCAATCGTGCAATTACAAAAAGATAATCTGTGAACTTCATGAATAATTGTTAAAGTAAATACAAATAGCGTACAAATTCTTACAATAGCTTCCTCTGACAGCCAATCGTGAATTAGTCCAGCATCCCAAATAGCTGTTCCAAAATATGAGGGCAAAAATGCTACTTCAGATGACGCAACAGCATAGGATAAAAACAGATTATTTGAATCAGCAGTATTAATGCTAATGGTCGTATCTTTGCCCTCTCTATTTCGCCAAGATTGAGCAGGAAATCCAAGGCTTACATGATGTACCCATAAGGGAGAAAAGGAGGAATTACATGGAAAAGACGTAAAACCATACTTCCTGGTGTGTTTGCCAGAACGGATGGCAAGGTTGTAGATCGTGTCTACTTCCCTCTGTCACGACTTTCTCTTTTCCTCTCTCTTGACTCTCACTCACAGTTCTCACACTTTGTGACTCCTTAAACCATTTGTAGGTTATTTTCCATCCCCATCCCCGTTCCCATTTCTCACTACAGACACACTGTCTACCCGTTTTGAGTTCAAAAATATTGACAAAATGTCTACAACTGAAGTTTCGCGGACGTCCAAGATGTACGCAAGTTGTGAATTCAGCGCGTTGGTAAGCTTGGTGGCCGTAAAATATACCTCAAGTCTATCACGTACGCTGATCCAAGTAATAAGTGCATGTGTGCTACTGGAGAGAAATTCACCAGAAATAGTTTCCATATCAACGTGCCATTTGATGGTATGATTCTAATTTATGTTGTCTCTAAGTAGCAAAATAGTCATACGTAAGCGACCAAAACTGATAAATGCACAGGTTTTGTAATCTGTAGAATCGTCTTTACTTTTAGCTTCCTACGGAAGTTTTCGGCTATTGACTGAGTTTCATTTTTCGACGAGATTAGGTGTCAGTAGTGGCCAGTTAATAACTGGAATTGTCGCGTTAAACCGTAAAGTAGCTGTTACCTTGAGCGAAAACTCTTGAATGAAGAGAAAGGAATAGAAAGGCAATACATTTCCTGATGTCATTACCCCGACTCTCGAGCCCTACGATTTATTTATGTTTTCATAGGAAACAGAGAGAGCGCGCAGATAAGCTAGCATAATTTAAATGGCTCAGGACTGGTTCATTATTACTTAGGTTGGTCACGACTAAAGGCATATTTACAATTACGAAACTTACAGGGCCTGTGGATACACCAGTGAAATGGACTTACTCAGTACTAAGCCCTCGAGCTGAACGGAGATAGAATACGAGTGGATTGCCAGTGAATTTGAACTCAAAGTGGATGAGTTGTTTAGTATGAGAGACTGTTGATAAATGGGAAGGTAAATGAGAGGACGCTGAATGAGAGACTATGGTTTTCGTGACATTTGAAAGTGCATGGGCCAGGAAATTAATTCGATTTCGCATGCAATGCAATCCCTCGTCATGTCTTGTCGGAGACGTGGACAAGCATTGCCTTGTTTCATTCTCCCTGTCCACTCGCCTCCTTACCCTTTGTATTTTGACTGATCCACACAAACGTACTCTCTATAATGTGAGCTTGTGCTTACCTGTCTCTGCTAACTGCAATGATGAGTTTGCCAGGACATCCCCTAAGGAAAGAGGGTTTTTCATACAACTGCTATCTTCTCCTACAAGTATCGAAGACAAAATAGACTCACTCACCTAGCAACTGCTTTGAATGTCCAACAGTTCTACCGCAAGTTTATGGTTATAGGTAAGAGACAAGAGAGAGGTAGACCGGTAGTAGTTTTCACTCCTGCCAATTTATTTTCCCCAAGTTGTTCCTACCGTATGGGGTGCAACGTGCGTGTCGTCCAGTGCTGAAGATAAGGACCTCCATGGACTTGATTACATAGTCACTCTACGACTTGAGTTAATACATCCTCAACCTCTTTCTCCCCCTCCAGCTCAACAGCTCCTACCGTGCATAATAACGTGTTGTGTTAGAAAAGCCTTTGTTTTCTCCAAATATGGCAAATAAACAAACTGCAGGATGTCACTTATTTAATAAGCATCAGATAAAAAAGTCTGTATCAACTCTGCTACTATGGTCATCCTTCCTCCTATATTTTTTTTGTTTGCAGTTTGACTCATATCGGTGTAATTAAGGAAGCGGTTCCCCAAGGAAACCGCTCTCAGAGTCTCTTCGTGACGTATATTTCAAACTGTTGCGAGTTTCATGGAATAGTAATGTAGCATATCTGGACAAACCAGTCTTACTTAAGTTTGTCTAGGCATAATTTAAGTACGGGACAGTGACACCACGCATCAATGTCAATGCCTACATTATTACTTGTCCATATGAAAAAGTCATGACGGATCAATAGCAGTATAGATTTGATTACACACACGTACTGAAAGCGTCACCAATAAAATGCTGTCTACCTCCCTGACCTTTTCCTTTTAGTTACTCATGGTTTTTATCAAGGTCAATTCTTAATGTCCATGGTTCTCACTGGCAGTTGTATTATTCCTGCAAGGGTAATACCCTAACAGTGTATTGCTAAATTTGTGCAATTGCCTCATCAACTATGGATATGCAGTGGCCGCCTCAGTGCATAAGTATCATATGCACTTGCACTGGTACTGTCAATCTGACTATCAACTCGGTAACACGAACATTTCACACCTAAATTAACTTTGATACAATTAAAAAGGTCATGCTGCTGAGAGTTTAAGGGGAGGATGCTGTGGATGTGCTGGAAAAGTTTGGTGTGATAAAGGAGGCGATAGAGAGAGAGAGAGGCCACGGAATGAAAGACCTACAACGTACTACATACGAGGAGGACTCACAGAATTTATGTATAACATGCGGACACTAAAGGGGAGAGTGTGGTATGTGTGTGGTAGGAGAAAGACAGAGAGAGAGAGAGAGAGATAGAGAGAGAGAGAGAGAGAGAGAGAGAGAGAGAGAGAGAGAGAGAAAGGGCAGGCGAGGGAAACTTGAAATGAGTCAAGTAGAAGTAAAAGAGACAAGCTGGAAGGTCCGGAAGCGACAGGCTAAGAACCTGGCTACTAAATTTTAAATTAGATATCAGATTTTGTGGGAAATCGTCCGATTTGACAGGGGTTGGCTCGGAAAATCTGGCAAGAATAAAAATTTCACGAGAGTCAATCACCAGAATGACTTGGAGACCGGGAATTCCACTTTGATACATCATATGAAGACGTTGTTCGTTCTAACATTCACCTAACGAAAGTCTTACGTTGTCTTTCTCCTCTTCATTCCCACAATGGCATGATATACTTCTATTGTTTCCCCAAAAATAGAAACGAACCATGTATTGTATTGCTCAACTGGAGAAAGCTTTTCTTCTCTTCCCTGCGTTTCTCTTTCGGGTTTTTATTTTCACAATACTCAGCGATTAAGAGGATGTGTTGGATGGGATATGTGTTAGCGTCATGCACATACGTTTCCATTTCTGGGAGAAACAGACCCATGGTAACTGCCGTCTTTCTCTATTCACTCTCAACCAACTGCACTTCTGCCTCCACTATACGTGAAGCCAACCTTGACAAGCAGCTCTGACAAGAAGAGCAGTAGTAAGAGGGCAAGAAATGCTCAACTGTAAGTCAAACTGCTGACGTGTCTCTCAGCCAACTTGACAATTGACGTTGGCTCTCGAGGAAAATGATGATAAAATTTTAGCCACAGAATATAGTATATATACAGAAGATAGAAAAGAGCGCATTATAGTTTACCACGTTATTCACGCAAGGAAGACGACGGTAACTACTGGTGGCGTCGCCCGCCTACTAGGTTTATGCCACCATGTTACAGCCCCTTTCAAGGTTGTATTATTACTACGATTATTATTATTGTTATCGTAGAACATTTTATGGGAGGACAAGTTTGGGGCTGAATGCCGCACATGTGTGTGCATAGTTGGCTTCTACGAACCTGATACTCTGTGTTGAAAATCCTCACATAGAAAAAGCACATAATTTTAAGTCGGCCTTTCTTCATATCCAGTAATGAAATAATTTGATGATTGAGATGCTACGAGTGGCTCCTTCTCTGTCAGTTGATTAGGCGTCTTGAGTGGCTGTAGGAATGTTGGAGATGAGCAATATTTTTTTTTACTTCTTGTTAGCCACTGACTGGCTGTAATAGTATTGCTCTCCTTCCCTTATTATCCTCGTACCTCTCGGCCGCCATGAAAGAAGAGAGCGGACTAAAAGTTGTTGGCTCCGGAAATGGACCAAATGATAAAGTTGGTCCGTAAAATAAGAAGAAAAAAGAGTTGGCAGCTGCCGTGTGAAAAGTAGTGAAGCGAAAGAGAAAAGATCCGAATGACTCTATGGAGTTGGATGAGGAGCAAGTAAATGAGGGAAGAGAGGAAACCATGAATAAGTAATGATTTCCAAGTGAACGAGTTGGTTGGTGGCTAACGGCTACTGTACAGACCACCGGCAGTAGCAGTCGTGTACTAGCAACAAAACTCACTAGCTATTGCATACACACATCCACACATACATACACTATCCCTTTTCTTCGTGACAGCAACAAAACCAGGAGTACTATACCAATAGTGTCTACATTTGACACAATGTGAGTCTCCGTATCATTCACTCTTTCGGTACAGTCTTGTATCAATTGCACACCTATCTTTCTCCAAGCTTCCTTCAACTCTCCTCCTCAGCAGCACCCATGCAATACTTCAAAACTACTGGCAAATAGTTACAGTAGAGAAACTAGCGTTACTTGTCACGTCTGTTTCCCGCACATTTGTTTTTTTTTGGAATCACAGTTTTGCGGGGAAAAACAAGGTAATGGAAAGACATAAAAGAAGATGATGATTGTGTGTTTGATGCATTTGTGGGTGAAGGAAGAGCTAGTGCAGGGAGACAAGACGTGTGTTCTGATGCAGTTACATGCTGATGCGATGTAGTTGAACCTCGTCTAACTTAGTCTCATTGATCACGTCTCTTTGATAATCAGATCAAAAAAGCATCCGAATCTTCCATCAACATCCCCTGGAAGATCTTATGCAATCCATTTTGTCCAATTTATTCCACAGCCCCTTTCTCCACACGGAAAAGTGGGGAGAATTCCAACATGTGATTCAGATTCCTCTCCTCTGCCTTAATACTCACACGTACGCATAAACATATACACAAAAAAAAACGTAGCCAACACATACGAAAGGGGAAGTGAGTTTGTACTATATGGTGAGAGAATACAAGAAGATGGACAATCATATTATAATGTCCATCCGCCTTGGTCTCTCACTCCTGGTGCGGTTCAGTAGTGGAGACGGGACTGTAATCACTTGAATTTATGACCGAAACATCACATAGGAGTGGCCAGAAGAAGGCATAAAATCCTCCTTCCTTCTGTCACATTAAATCCCAGTAAAGAGGAACAATAACAAAGTTGGTTGTAGAGAGAGAGAAAGAGAGGAAGAACGAGGGGAAGGGAAAGTCAATGTTTGCCAATGGAATGGTAGGGACAGGGAAGATATGAATTCTCTCGTTCCTGATTGAAGATTCAGGAGAGAAAGCATTGCGGTTGTTAATAGCTTGAAGGTGGACGAACGGATGATCGTATTGGATGCAGCTTCTGCTCATGGTAACAAAGAGAATGTTTCACAGGGCACAGAAAGTGAGAGAGCGAGAGGCTAGTAGAAGAGAGAGAGAAAGAATCATTCGTAGTTTTTCTCACTCCTGGTTGACATTTCATGGATGGTGAGTGGGAGAATAGGGATTCGGGAGGGAGGCAGGATGGTTCTTCTGACTCCATTCCCGGGTTTTTCTCTAGAGCGGATCTACCCATTAATAATTCACGAGGCGGAGTTCGGGGCAGGAGTTTTGGAGAAGAAAGAGAGGAAAACCATAGGCTGAGTCGTGAGTGCACTTCCTAACTACATCGCCTACAATTACTACTGGCTCTGGTCTCCTCCTATATGTATTCCTCTACGGCTTCTGAGCGAGGGTGTGTGTGTGTGTGTGAATGTATGCGTGCATCACCCTAGCCTTCCCTTTCCTTTCTATGCTATAGTCTCTGTTCTGGCAACACACACAAACACACGATACATCTTGCTTGTTTTGAAATCCTGAGGAAAAAGTGCCTTTTTATTACTCTAAGAAATGGTAAAGAAATAAACTAAGGTCACATAACTCTGGCTAAAAATTTTCTCTGTTACACAAAAGAACAACTCAGTAGACGTGGGCTCTCACTCTGGATATACATTTTCGTTTCAGTTCACTCTTCGCCTTAAGTTCTTTTTAGCCGCATATGTGTGTATAGCTCAGCCCCACTGACTCACTCACATGCAGGTCGTCATCAATTATGACCAGATTGAGTCGTTGGAAAGACAAGCGCCTTCAATACTGATGAATGAATAATGACAGATGATTGATGCAATGATTGCTATCAATTCAAACCTAAACTTAAAAACTCTCACTCCCATTCAATGCTTAAAGGCTCAACGTTCCGGAAGAGGGACCAAAGGTAGAGACACTGTGACGTGTCTGTATGTTTTTGTGCGGGTATAAAAGAGCCGAACTGTATTTTTATGCACACTACAGTGCCCTCGTGAGGTGTCAAAAGATAGACAGACGCCTGGGAGTATATTATAATGGGGACACTATGGAGAGGGGAAATGGAGGGATAAAAAATGTTTCCTTGTTGGTTCATGTAGCTTTTTTTTCGCAGTATGGATTACAATGTCGTGTGGCAATGGGATGGTGCAGTATAAGTTGGTGTTTTGTTGTCTCGGTATTTGTGTCGCGTGGATGACGGTAAGAATAGTGTTGTCGTAGTGCTGTAGTAGTAGTAGCCGTATAAAAGGAAGACACATAGAAGGAGCAAGGAGGGGAAGGGGGCTGGGGAAGCACGTTTCTTTATTGGATGACGTCTATTGGATGATTTTGAGCAGAGAGAAAGAGAGAGAGAGGTGGCGGCGGCGGACGAAAGAGAGAGAGAAAAAAAAGAAAGTATAGAGGACTCGTCGAATGTTGGATCTAGTGATAATTTGGTCCCAGAAGGGACACCCAGAGCAATATCAGGACCTGAGAACCCATTCAAATTGATGAACATTACACCAAAGTCATTTTTACACGGGCATAAATGGCTCCTCTATATTTTTCCCAATACCAACAATATCTCCTCCACTGAATATTTCAGCGTATTACATCGCAAATTGGCTATTTCACCGAAAGAATTGCTCCCTCCCCACCAGCAATTCACCCAGCCTGGGCACACCCCAATAAAAACACTTCCAATCGACAAACTAGTGAATGTGTGGGCACACGGACGCACTACTGAGAAAATAGAGCTGGAGAGACGAAGGACCATTTCCACTTTCACGTCTCTATTTTTCTCTCCTGTTCCCTTCTCTTCCTCCTCTTGCGCCCTTTCACAGAACAAAAGCATCAACAAAAACAATGATAGAACAAGAGGAACAAGAGCTGAGGCACCGCTAACAACAGCAACAATAAACGACCACATCTATAGTAACGTCAACTTCTCACGCAACCATATACATGCACACATACACTCTTCTGAATCGTATTATGAGCCAATGCGACTATGTCTACATAAGTCCCTACAGTTTCTTTTCCCTTCAGCAGTCCGATTCACAACTATTCAAATCTCGTCAATAGAGCAGCCGCACAAGTCGGCCGGAAATGAGATAGTTGTAAAAGGAAACTTCACATGGGAAAAAGAGCTGTTAATGATCAAAGATTAGACAAGAAGTGTGACGATAATGATGATGATGATGATGAAGGTGGAATAATTTAACGTAGTAACAGATGAATTTCACGCTGTAAAGTAACCAAAAGATTGACTGGTGGGGTGAAAGGATTGTGTGATGACAAGTTAAAGCCGGTGAATTGGAGTCCCAAGGCTTCAATTGCACAGATCAATCTGACAAGAAAATGATTTGCCAATGAAATTTTTAGCGTTCCGCCCGCCTCTCCCAACAACTTTTGGCTTTTGCTGGGGTGAAGCATGTGCCACTACTGTTGACGTCGTATAGTATAACGCACCACATGCAAGTCTGTATACGAGAAGCATGGACATGTTGTTCTTGTGTACTATGGAGAAAACATGTTGGGAGTCATATGATGCATAAATCATGCTCAAGTGGTCTTCCGTAGATTTCCCTCCTAACCGCTCCATACTGCATGTAATACATACAAAAATAGACACATGGATGCAGCATCAAAAACACCCATGCATTTTGCTACCCTTTGGGAAAGCAGCTGAGTATTACTAAATGCATGCAAAAAAAAAAAACACAAACACGCACACGTCAACCAGTCATCTCTCTTTCAAAGTCAAGAGGGGAAAAAATAGGCTAAAAAATCATTCCTTACACTACTGTCACTCAATCCGTCGTAAAGTACTTCCCATAATTTCACTCGATGCGGGGAAATGATTCATTTATTGATGCAAATTTTATGACTCTTACTTTCACCTATACAACGTTATCTAGCTAAGTACAAACACTTGTTTCCGCTCTTCTGCTTCTTTCCTACCTGAAGATAATTTCCACTGATACCAACTTTATAGTTGACGTAAAAGCCTTAACGGTATCCACGCACACACATTTCCTTCCAATGGGCTCTACAGACACGCACATCCTCACTGCCCATACTGCGCAACTTGTATCATCCATTTGACTGCAAATGCGGATTGCACGAGCTTCTCATCAGATAACATCCAGCAATCTAGCAAATTTACATCAACTTTCCTCTCCTTATCAATCAAAATTCTTCCCTGTCCCTTCATTCCAATCAGTTTTTCCGTCACCATTCGTTCTGGCTGTGTGTGCTATTATACGAGGGCACTCATAATTCCTTTCATTATATCCATTCCATTCAAAACATCCTGTCAATCCCAGCATCTTTCATGTGGCCATAATATTGACGGCTCATGTCGTGAAAGCCCTTTTAATCGGCATGTCAACCTGAATCCGAATCCGAATCTTCTCTATAGAAACGAAGCTTCAGAACCCGAAATCCCAATTCCTCCCCACTACCTCCACCTTCTGGGGCCTCAACGTTTTCTCATTGAGGGACAAAGGAACGTTACCATTGAGTGCTTTCATCAACGAACGCCCATAGAGTTGACGGGAAATATGGCGGGAAATAAATACGGCGGGCCGTTACATGGAATTTCCATTAACAAGCTCAAGCTCGCTTTCGACAACATCAACAACAAGAACGACCAAAAAGCCAAGACGTAACCGTCAATCGGACTCCTCCCGAAGGAATTCTTGCAAGAAATCTCAACTGGAATCGTCATCAAGACGACTGGACTGAAATTGCAAAAGTATATATACCTTGGATGATACACGGTGGGTAAAGTCTGTTCTTATCATTGCAAAAAAAACAAAAAATCCCAGACTGTAAAAGTCATGGAAACTCCACAAGACAAGCCCCGCATACGTAGTGAAGGCGGTGTGACTTTCAGATCAAATTATTATGGAGTAAAGTTGAAAGACTCTGAACTTTGTTCCAGTTCAGCTAAGACTGAATTATTGAATGTATTGAATTCAAGCTTGGTAACCGACTAATTACCCATCCTGCTGTGTTATTGTAGAGCCTGTGGAAGTGTTCATTGCAATGAGTTTGTCTAGTTATTATTATTAAGAATTTGTAAATTTGTACTATTATTGAATTTGATGGATTGAACTTGTTTATTCCAGTGTAAAATGATTCGTGATACAGAAATGAGTGCGAACAAGCTCCTTCAGCTCCTGGAGAAAGTTAAGGCAGCTCCGAACAAGAATTTGATTAATGAAGCCCTGGCAGAAATGAAGGTGAGTTTGAGCTAGAAGAGAAAATTTCATAGCGTCGATTCTTAATAGACGATTTGATTCCTTTCTAATAGATAATCAAGGACCACATGCTGAGGACGAATGGGATCGGAGATGATCCAAATTTCCGCACATTAGTCACTCAGCTAGCACGACTTGTATCCATTCAAATTGACAAGTTTGAGTATGCTCAGTCCAAGGAACTTTGTAAGATACTCTATCCCTTCTTGACGCAAATTGGAGAATTTGAAGATGTTCGTAGCGTACTGAGGGATGATTGCGGTTTGCTCAAGTACCTCTCCATGTTCTTGAAAATGGATCTGACTGATGCAGAGCGACTGAACTTAATGAACCTTGTCGTGGTCACATCTCGAGATTTGCTAATTTCCTGGAAGGCTCCATACATGGTGGAACTTATCAATTCCACGCTGGAGAGAATCCTGGCCCAGCCAGATGCTCAGTTGGATCTCTATCTCCAGTTCCTGATCAATGCGTGCTGTAAGAATCACAGCTGTGTGCTGATTCTTCGAGGGAGCCCGTCCTACAAAACCGTTTGGAAAGTCTTGAAGGAGAAAGCTCACACATCCAAGGATAATACCATTGTCGTCCTCATTTCCCACCTGAACTACGTCACGGAAATTTACATACCTTCCAAAAGCTTCTACAGTGGCTATGAAACAGCCGAGATAAGTCTTGCAGCTGCCATTCGTGAGCACTGGCAGGTGGATAGTTTCGTCAAGATCACATCCGCAGTTCGTCAGATCGTCCAAAGTGCCTGTGCCAAGATGAGGTCAGTGTGGGAAGATGACAGTGTCAAGGCATTGAAGAATGAATCAGTGGAACCAGAAAATCTGAGTGGATCCAAGTACAAACTCCTTGAGCTTGTCACCCAGTTCCAGGACTCATTGCATAAATTCGTGAACGAGAACAGGGACAAACTTGAAGACGAAATAAAGGAATCTGTTTTGTTGATTTCTATGACGTGTATGGTTCCTTTCACCACATCATCAACGGAGCCAACTCTTCTTCGCAACTGTACCGTAAGTTTCATCCACAATAAATAAATGCAAATTCCAAACAAAACAAACCAATTAATTACTACTCTAACACCAAATTCTAGGCTGCTGCGGAGACTGCAAGGCGGATCCTGACATCCAGTTCCAAACCCCGGATGCAATTGCTTGCGTACAAAATTATCCTCCGTGTGAGCGAATTGATATTTTCAAACACATCCATTCCGAAGGACAAGATTGCTCAGTTTATTTCTCTCTTCAAAGACGTAGTGAAATCTTTGAAAATAGACCCAGACACTCCTCTCGTTGGATTGACTTTAGAAATGTATACCGTCAGCTTGAGATTGGTGAGGGATTTGAAAATTATTGAAGGAAGCGTGTGTGTGCAGAGAAGTAGCTAATTTTTTATGATCATGTCCGATTTTGTAGTTCTCCTTGCTCCTAATCGACCATCAAGTGATGGACTCTGTGAAACAAAAATTATCCTCCACAACAGTTTTGGCTCTCTTTACTAAATCTATTGGAGTTAATTTGGATGCGAAGTTGAAGCAGAGGTTGTCGGTCTTTGCTGTCGAATTATTGAATGTCATCCGAGTTCTCCGCCCGGAAGATATGAATACGCATCTGTCCAACCCACATATCTTGAACCATGTTTCCAATTGCATTCGCAATGGAGAGGAGAAGGAAATAGGACGGGCTTTGTTGGTTATCAGTAACCTTGGACTGACCAGGTAAATCATCTACAGAGCCATCTTTGTTGGAAATTTTATCATTTTGAGAAGAACCCAAGGAATTGTAGATGCATTTGTTGATTCCGTGTGTGTGTGTGTGTGTTGCTTGTGGATTTTAGCTTGGACTTGGTTTCTCGGAGCTTGAAACGATCGCAAGAAGTGGTTTTGAGCACACGTCAGGGTCAACTCGAAAGCAGTTATGACGGCTCTACGGACCGCTTCGAAATAGAGATGACAGATTTTGTGGCGGATCGCCAGAAGGTGAGACAGAGGATGTTGGAGGAATGGTTTGGACGCCATCGGCAACCATGTACAAACGTAGAAGGTCGCTATTCGGGTAACTTACCATGGATACTTGCTGCGTGTGGTCGGTGGTTTTTGGTACATTAATTTATTACATTAATTTATTACATTAATTTATCACATTAATTTATATTATAAATTCAAATTAAAAATAAAATCACGTATCTTCAAATAAAAATTATATTAAATTCAAACAAAAATTAATTTAAGTTCCAATTAAAATTTAATTAAATTCCAATTAAAATTAAATTAAATTCCAATTAAAATTAAATTAAATTCCAATTAAAATTAAATTAAACGCGAATTAAATTAAATGCAAATTAAACTAAACACAAATTAAATTAAATGCAAATTAAATTGAACAATAATAAAATTAAACAAAAACCAAAATAAAATTCAAATCAAATATAAATTAAACGAAAATTATTTAAATAAAAATTAAAGTAAACAATAATCGAATTAAATAAAATTCAAATTAAACAAAAATCAAATTGAGTATAAATTAAATATAAATTAAATTAAACAAAAGCTAAATAAAAATTAAAGTAGACCAAAATTAAATTGAATAAAAACTAAAGTAGAACAAAATTAAATTGAATAAAAACTAGAGTAAACAGAAATTATATTAAATAAAAATTAAAGTAGGCATAAATTAAATATAAATTAAAGTAGACAAATTAAATAAAAATTAAAGTAAACGAAAATTAAGTTAAATAAAAATTAAAGTAAACAAAAATTAAATTAAAAAAATTAAAGTAAACAAAAATTAAATTAAAAAAAATTAAAGTAAACAAAAATTAAATTAAAAAAATTAAAGTAAACAAAAATTAAATTAAATTAAAATGTTATTGAGTATCCCAACAACCACTTAGCTTGCGATCCGACTATGCATGGTGGTAAGTTATCACCACACTAGGAACCCTCTACTTTAGTACATGGTTCCCGAAGGCGTAGCTCAGAATCAAGTCCTCAACATGTCTCGTTAGTATCGTCAAATGTTCATCATAATACTGTAGCTTTACTTCTAAACCTCGAATACTTACATAGGGATTGAAGTCCTCAACTACCTCCGATTTACTCGCCTGGTGTCAGATAAAATCAGAGGTTCACCAGCGCGAAAAGGCAATGCTCAGTGCTCACATATCCCAGCTGAATGAAACCATTACAAACCTGAACGCTGCTGTGAGTTTTTGGATATTCTTGATTTTTTAGTCTCTTGGAAAATGATGTTTATGTAGAATTTTGTGGAATTTTAGCTGGAGAAGCAGGTAGACTTCATATCGCGTCACATCGCAGAGAATGAGCAGAGAGACATGGAAGTCGCAATTTTGCAAACTCGGTACAGTGAAGCTGCTAAGAAGGCGGATTGCAAGGCTAAAGAATTGGAAAATGTAAGTTCCAGTAGTTTTTCAGGTTCCAGGTGTATGAATCCAGGTGTTTAACGTTGTTTTTTTTTCAAATGCACATCGTAGGAAGTTGCCAGTTGGAAGAAAGAAGCCACTGAATTGGCTGAAGCGAATGGGATACTCACTGCTAAGGTCAAGAAACTTGAAGGGGAGGTGGAAATGCTGACAAATCAAGTGGCAGGTGTGAAAGAATTCTTTTGGAATCTATTTGTTTTTTGTGGGTTTTTCATTAAACTCATTGATCCGTTTGTCCAGGATTGCAAGAGACTACAGCCGAGTACGAAACACAACTTAACGGGGCCAAAGCAGACATTAAGTTGCTCAATAAAAATCTACAAAGTCTGCAACAGGTATGAGTAAATAGTAACTTTATTTTGATCCCTTCTCAATGCGAATTTGTACTTTCTTTGTAGCAATTGGAGCAGTGTCAGAGCAAGAATACCAAGTTAGAGGATGACATAAAATTGAAAGAGAATGAGATGGAACAGCTTCATGGGACTTTAGCCAAGAGACAGAAAATGATTGATGCTATCCAAACAATTCTTGGCCCGCAGTTCGCTTCGCAGTTCGATTAAATATTTAAAGTACATTTGCAATCAACTTTGCAGTTGGATTAAATATTTCAAGTTCATTAACTTTGCAGTTTGTGAATTTCGTAATAATAATAATTTGTCCCTCAGTTTCGTTTCGGGAAATAGTGAATATCCGACAGCTCCTTCCAAAGGGAGCCTCATGCTGTAATCTTGTGATGAAATTCGTAATTTTTAAAAAAAAGATACTATTTTAAACTTTTAAAGACACAGATGAAAATTCTATTTCACGATTCAAAGGCGTCATGAACGAATACATTTTGTACAACTCATTTACTTTTCAATAAACTTTTCATAATTTCCGTAGCCTTCTTCATGTTCAGCTTTCCTTCGCCTGCTGCATGTACACCTCCTAGAAGCTTCTTAAGGAATTTGGTTTGATCCTTCTCCTGGAACCCTTTCACTAGTTTCGGATTCTTCTCAATGACTTGTTGGCATAGTAGCCTGATAGTCTCATCATCACTAACTTGAATCATATTTTCATCTTTTATGATCTGCAAAGAAGAAAAAAAAATCAGCTCTCATTACGTACTCATTCATTATATGAAGCATAATGCCAAGACGGCGAAAGGGAAGAACACAAGACCTGCTCCGCGCTTCTTTGGTCCTCTGCCATGAGTATCTTGAGAACCTGCTCTGCCTTCTCACTATTAATGAGCTCGGCATCCAAGCACGTCACAATGTGAGCAACGTCTGCAGGCTTCATATGACTGTATAGAAAAGAAATGCACGTTACAACAATTGGGACTCAATTCACGGTGGAGTTTTCAAGTACCATTGTTCCCAGTCCATGTTGTCACTGTTGAGTAATTCTTGTAATGGGCCCTGCAAAATGTTGCAGACTCGCCTGGGGTTGACATCAGGACTGATCGCCATGGTTTCATTAAAAAATTTTAGCATGCCCGGGAAATTCTGTGGGATTTAGTTGATGAATGTATTGAAAAAAATTTGTACATTCCTGATTATTTATTGTGGGCGTCTGGGACGGGACTTACCACCAAAATGATTGCAGCTGGCATGCGGAGTCCATGACGTTTGACTAATCGGTTCCGAGTGACTTCTGGAAGTTCTACCAACCGCTTTTTCATCTTCCCAACATTTACTAGGGAATTGTTGGATTCAAGCGGATCATAACTTAATCTTATGGGAGGCAAATTGGGCTCAGGCATGAACCTATAATCCTGCGTAATGACACGTTTTCTTTTATAAGTTAGTACGTACGTAGAATAAGTACTTTCCAAAGTTCATTCACCGACCTGCTTCATCTCCTTGTCTCGCATGGGGACGGTAACTTTTCGTTCCGCATCAAACGACCTCGTTTCATTGACTACTTCGCCCCCGGATTCTAGCTCTTCTATTTGACGCTCAACTTCATATTCAATGGAATTGACGACAGAGCGAATGCTTCCAAGGTTCTTTATCTCCGTGCGAACGCCAAGCGGTTCTCCAATCCTGTTCACAGATATATTCGCGTCCACACGCAAGGAGCCCTCTGCATGTAAAAAAAATACGCGACTATATAAAGACAAAAAAATAAAGCAAACGTACAAGGACCTTTGGGTCAATAATGATAACCCCGGATAAGAAAATCACCTTCCATTTTACAATCACAGGTTTTAAGCCTCTGCAGAATCAATATGAGCTCCTTAACCAGCGCACCAGCTTCCTCACCATCCCTCAAGTTTGGCTCAAAAACGATTTCCATTAGTGCAATCCCAGCTCGATTCAAATCTATCAGACTCCTTGGTTTGAATAAAAAATAGTTGATTGATTTATCATAATATTTAAGCGTTTATCATAAGCGTCCTAAATCCTCACCTCTGAGCAGTGTCATCATGTAGACTCTTCCCACTGTCATGCTCAAGTTGCAACTGGCTGATTTTGCAAGACTTAGTGTATGGCACCTTGTGAACACTCGGACTGTAGACAATAAAATCCAACGTTCCATTTTTCGCTATTGGGTTCCTCTGCTGCGTAATCTGATATCCCGCCTAAACATATAAGAAAAAAAGTATCATTACCTACCCCTCTCGCACATTCCATCATCCATCATTAGAAATCTTATGAAACAAAAACAAATAACACTTACGGGCAAATCCGCATAAAAATAATGCTTCCTATCAAACGTGGAAAAATGATTCACTTGACATGACATGGCCAAAGATGTCAACACAGCCGCTTCCACTGCTCCCTTGCTCAAAACCTGGAAGAAAAAAAACCAAACTTGCTATATTATTATTTGATGATCCTGACCTGCCTCAAGCACAATACAATTTACTAAACTTCCTCCATCCCAACAACTCTCTCAAAAACTCACTGGCAACGTCCCCGGGATCGCAGCATCAAAATGAGCCACTTGAGTATTGACAGGAGCTCCATAAGAGACCGGTGCCGCTGAAAATATTTTAGTATTCGTGTCTATCTGAGCATGAACTTCTAATCCTATTGCACTTTCCCATCCTTCCCTGCAACAAAATACAACTCATGAGAATAACCATCAAACAATTACTTAACAATTTTATACTAACATTTTATAAAAAAAATAACATTTAACCAACTTTCTCCGCAAGCTATGTTCACATCGTCTAAATATCCGCCTCACTCCCTTCCTCGTTACATTTAATATTGTCCGCTCCATTCTGCCCACCACCATAACTCACAAGTTCAATAATGCTACGCCATCATTTTTTATTTCAAATCTAGCAAAAAAGTATCCATTTAGAGAGTTTTCAATGTTAATAAAAGCATTTCAATTTATTTTATTTACACCAAGACGAACACGAACACGAAGAAGTGATCAAGTACTAAAATTTGAAAATTATTTGGCGGGTCTCATGTGCAGATGCTGGGCCTCATATAATAATTAAGTTAAGCCTTCGCTCAATGACTCTACTGTGGGTTGCTGCAAACTGCACAGATAGAACTCTCTCGGCTCTCCCCGTAGTAAGTCGTAGGTACTTGGAAATCAATGTACGATGTTGCCTTGTATCCACTCTTGAATTCATTGCCGTGCTAGACAGATCTTGTAATTGAGGGAAGTAAAGGAATAAGGCAGAGAGAGAGGAATTGTACCAAAAGTGTATAGGGTTACTACAGTGAGTGTGAAATAAATAATCATAAAAAATGGTCAACTAACTGTTGTATTGATAGATTAAGGGCTGGACCTGTTGTACTTGAATTGTGAAGAAGGTCGATACTACAAATGGATTAAATTGGCTCATGTAATCAGTTCCTTTACGTCGTCGTCGTCGTCTTCTTATTCAATCTCTGTCCCTGTTTGAGAAAAGTAAAATCTCTTTTTCTTCCTCTTCTACTTGTGTAATATGAAATATAAATAAATGTGGTGGATTCTTTCAATAATTGATTGAGAATTTATGAAGCGAGACGAGGGTGTGCCAGCCAGTGAGCTGAAGTGAATTGTCAAAGTTGCTGTCAAGAAGATTTTTATTATTCAGACGTATATACATGTATATTATTTTTAGTAGTTTTGATTATTATGATCATGAGGGGGAAATAAAGGTGAGACGTGAGAGAAATGTAACAAGAGCCGTTTTTATGTAATAAGGAATGGACTTATTTATAGAGATCTTATTATTTAGTAGTGCTGCTGATCAATTCTGTGCGGGGACATTGGATTTGGCACAAGTGTATGATTATTGGGAGTAATTAAGGCGGATGTGATCAAGTGATTGTGATCTGCTTCGTCGTGTGTATATTGATTGATTGAACATGGGAATTCCCTCTGCATTCATTTGAGCTGTTGTTGTTGTTTAGTCTGCGGGACTGTTTGTCAGTGTGTTGTCGCGGTCGTCATTGTGACAAGTAAGTTAATTTCTTCTTTCCTTTCTTTCCCTCTGTACAAATAGATATTAGATGTACAATTGATTATTGTCAAGTGTGTAAGATAAGTCGTGCGAACGGGCTAGTCTTTATTTAAATCAGCCTTCAGTGTGTATAGGGACTGGAATTGGGGACATTTTTTTAAGCAAACAAATTGTTTTCTCTTGTGAAGCCAATTCATTTACTGGGCAGCGGGCATGTCATGTGGGAAGGAAGGAAAAAAAGGCACTAACGACTTGCTCAAGTTAGACCATAAATGATGTATATATTTGGGTTTCAAAATGGGTAACACTTGTGTGGGCAGATCATCCGTATTTTGTTGTTGTTTATACACATGGTCGCTTTGTTGTTATATACACATGGTCGTTTCAGAATAACACTTGCCCGTTTGCTCACCGTTTCATGATCTCACTTTTATTCATGTGTTCTTCTGTGGATTATTTATCAGTTTTTCCGCCGTATAGTTGATGATGAAACTGGCCAGTTTCTATATTCTTTGTGTACAATGGTTTCATAACATTATTACTACCGCTGCTATTGTATTGTATCTCCATGTAGTTTTGAGACAGCAGACACATATACGCATAAACGTTTCTGCCTGCAGTAATCATTGGTATTGATTTCCTATCAGACGAAGAATGAAGATAAACGATGCAACTGTGTGTTTGTGAAGCGATTTGCAAGGACCAGGTCATGATGAAAGTAGGTAGACTATATAGAGCTGTAGAAGATTGGCGAAGGATCGATTCTATAATAGTACATTGCTCACTCTTCACTCACTCACGAGTTTTTCAGCCTTGTGGAGCCTGAACGAGATTATGACGTGCCAAAATTTATACGTATCCATTGGAATTAATGGATTTGTGTGCGTGTTGAGAGGAAGTGTAGTTACATCTGCATGGTGTAAAGGGAATGAGAAATGTGAAGGTTAAAGAAGCAGTAGTAGACGACTTTGTCATGAGCTAGAAGTGTACTGTATAGGTATGAAGTGAGGAGATAGACGGGGCAGGTGATTTTCATCGCTCACACCATCATTGTATGAATCTATGCAACTAAAAGATAACATTGTGACAATTGACCCAGTCCTCGATTAATGACCCTGGTGGTGGTCCTCTATATCGTGCGGTGAGGTGACCGTATTGTGATAGTAATTGTGGTTAAAACATTGCTGTATATAGTGAATACACATGTAATTCCAGCGGGTGCTAATGACTGTTGTCTGTGTGTGCCCAAGCTACCATGAATGATGATTATTATATGGTTTTTGTTGAGTTACTCACTAATTTTTTTTTCCAACCTTTTTTTCCTTCTAACTTTCCTCCTTTCACTTTTTAAGAAACTGAGGGAGCGTGTGAACTCGCAAGGTAGACAAGTGAAGCATTAGTGTCAGTAGGTTTTTATGGCCATGTGGTGGCTTCGGTCTACTGTTGAGTTTTAACTGTTATACCTTTGGTTCTCTTATTTTATTTCTCTGTAGTTAGTTATGCTCATTTGCTATTTTTCTCTGCCAAAGCTCCCTTTTCCTATTAGCAAGAAGATTTTGGCGAGGCCTTTTTTCCTTGTCTTCGTCTGTGCGTTCAGTCTCCATTATTCCGTGTTAAGTAATCCGCAACGAATCATTTCCTCCAACAAGCCCACGAATACGCCTAATTTTAGCTATTGTATTGAAGGCGAGCGGCTTACTTGTAGGACATGGGACATTTGCGTTGGGAACCTTACTGAATAATTTAACTAAATAGAGCAGAAGTGGCTGGAATAACAGCTCTTTTACTCGGTAATAATAGCGTAGGAAATTCACTTGATTTCTTTCCTGTCTCCATGGAGAAATAATACAAGCTAACATGCCGAGTTAAATACTTTGCGTGCGACTAGATGAAATACAAATAAGCTCAAAGTTTATGACTGTTTTTGTAGACTAAATGTTCTCCTTGAGTTCTAGAAGATAGAGTAAATGTGCCTGAATGTATGTGCCAGCAGCAGTAATTACTAACAGCGTGTTTGCTTGAATGCATGCCGAGTGGATGTAGTACAGACATGGCACTTTCTGCTCCCTTCATCTTCATCATCACAGTCATGATTACACAAGGGACATTTGAATGAGGCTTTAATTGGTTTTTAATTAAGTCCAAGCGCGGGAATGGTAGTCATCGCTGGTCGGTCTTAGCTTCAAGTATATACCATAAGCTTGAAATATGTTTGTAATGAGTGTGACGACAGCAGCGTCTGTCAGTGCAGGGTCAGTAATAAAAATTTAATTTAATTGGCAGCTATTCATCGTCGTGTAGCTGTAGCAGTAGTTAGATTTCATCTGTCTGTCGTCTTGTTCAACTTAAAAGTCCTCGTCAACGCTTGCTTATACGATGATGAAGGTAAGTGTTTGAGCGAGCAATTTAGCGGCGGATGAAAAGGAGAGATTTAAAGACACGTGTAATGTCTATGATTTTGTATACCTCTCCAGCTGGCCGTAGAGTTTATTATCCTTGTTAGCCCATCTCCATACGTAAGGGTTCATTATTGCGGTGCCAGCAAGCCTATGTTATTATTGAGGAATCAGAGGAGGAAACACCTGGTAGCAAGATGTTCAAATTTTACTTCTTCTGTATTGCTCACTCTCAGAATGAAAGAGAGCCGCATGCTGTTATTGTGTTTGGAAGGAAATCTGGAGTCTTTCATGCTTCCACCATTATTGCTATGAGAACTGTTTGGAAAAGTACGAACATTCTCATCCCAAATGGGCTTCTGACCCATCCAGTAGTGCAAGCATGTATTAAAGAATATGGGATGGTAAGATGGAAAAGTAATAGCACTTCGTAAAAAGAGACCGGATGCGGGGGTTACTTGTCCACATGGTTGCTGTAATTCCAAACTATATGACTTTGGGCTACAGTAATGGGCGCAGCTGCAGGCATCGCCGGTGCTATACTACGTGAAATCTCTGTACAGAGTTAGCCACTAATACTCATTCCGACTGACCTTCAAAGTACGACCAGAAGAGATGGGTTTAATATTCATGACGAGTGGAAAACTCTACTGGAATTTAATAACCGATTTTTCTGCATCCAAATTACTCTAATCTCTAGGGTATACGCTCATGCTGCGTAATTGAGATCTAGGATCTCGCACATGTGACGACAAAGTAATTTAAAATACAAGCATTAGAAAGTTTGTCACATGACAAAGGAAAAGGAAGGGAACATTTTCCTGTAATAATGCTCCCCAACCGATTATGTAAAGGCAGAGACGAGACGGAGTTGTCCTTTGTGCGAAATATGGATGTGATTAGATGAAGACTCTTTTCTCATTGTACACTTAATACTTATTATATTAAATTCAGGAGATCCTTCTTGTATTCAGTTCATTGTAGACGAAAGGGTCTTCTTTGTTAGGAATAATCTACGGGGATGTGTACGTACATATATCCCTTACTTAAGAAGGAGACGAAGAAAGACAAGCCTTTTTTGTCCTTTTACATCTGTTCTTCAGGATGACTGGATGGTTGGAAGAAGGAAAAAGAATCTGAGAGAATGTGTGATGAAGACAGAAGACCAAGTGACCATGTACATTTTGAACTGGATGTTTCATGTGAAGAGTCTATAAGCGCATGAATGACCTGTTCGTGGTTGCCTTCATATTGCTATCAATCGTTTTAGCTTCCCTAAGCATATTCAAGGGCTGGGCTTTACTGCGAATTGTATGTCTCTTTCTAACATTTATGCTCTACAATTGGACGCATTGAGAAGGAAAAAGGACTGGAAAAAATCATTTGACAAGTGATGTATAGCGTCCAATAAAGTTGATGGTACGCGGTCACATAGCCTCACAGCTCTCACATTCACGTCGTCCTACTGGAAAACATGAATCTTGGAGCTAAGCTCTTTGATTATGGACCTTTTTTGGAGAGAATTTTCTCTCAGTTGGACGTGTGCTTGTGTTATTGAGTGAAGTTAGCGTGAGTAAATGATACTTGGGAATAGAAGATGACTGTTATGGAGTGGCCTTTAAAATAACTGTGAGAAGGGTGTGAATGTTGAGCCTGCCTATATATCTGTGTTTTATGTATGACTTATTTTTTCTTGCACCCCAAAATTTGTTGACTTTCCCAGACATGGGTGTAGGATTTTGAGGATGGCCATTGAGAAAAACCATTCATTTTTCACGCATGCAGGCTTTATGATGAAAGCAGGCTAGCATGTAGGATTTTGAAGAGGGCCAAAAACTCAAGAACCCATGACATTTATTACGGCCAGTTTGTTCCACTCATGTAGTGCGTATACGCAAGGGAAATATTTGGCCTGTATATATAGGAAGCATATAATTGAAAGTTGAACTCAGTCAGTCTGTAAAAGAGTTAATTAAATTGACCGGATAAGGTCTGTGGTGTGTATGGATGTGAGTTTGGCTTGGCAGTAGACGCATTATGATATTTCATAAGAACCGGAAATGTGTTGAAATGTCTGTGTTTAGTGGCCAGAGGGACGGAGGAATAACTAACTATATTCCTTGCTCTCAGTCGTACGTAGTTTGCATGAGCATACTAGCTCTCACATTATGCACATTAAAAGGACAATAACGCTACATGATTTTAATTTAATACCGCAGTAGAAGTAACTTGAGCTGTGGTTTTGGCGTGCCTTAAAAATGTCTCGTAACATTTGCTGTGGTTTCTGGTTGCTCATGAAGTGGACTTATGTATGTATGTAGAGTGTGAGACGCCCGTTTTATTTTCGTTCTCGCAGGGTTGGATGTGAACTGAATTTTGCTGACGCGGAGGGCTGTCATATAGCAGAGCCAGTATATAGAATGTCTCAAATTAGACATGCACTGAACATGACCAGGGGTCGGGGTCAACTTTTATCTGTCGTCTCAAATATAAACTTGGCTTGCTTATCTTATTTGTTTAAGACGTGTCATGGGATTTGTCGTGGTAATTTTTGTCAATACTCCTCCGCTCTAATGTAAGGTTATGAAGTGGTGGGAACGTAGAAGCTTCTGTTCAAATCCAAGGTAGTATATACTTTAGATGATAAAGTTATTTACTAAAGTAGTTCAACTCTTGTGATTGTGAGTTGCCTTTCATAACCCATACGGGTGGTGGTGCTATGGGGAAACCAAGTGCTAGAGCAATGTGTATGGAGTAACCTGGGAGTTTTTGTGGAGTTTGTTAATTGAACGCTTGACGATACTCACGTACGCTGTGTTTTGATCTAATGTGACAATCGGTGTCTCTTTATTTTAGTGAACGGGAACTTAAACAGCCGGATCGGCTGTATTGTGACAAATTTATTAAACTGACTCGTCAACTTGGACGTCGCTAGCCAAGGATCTACCTCTGCGATGGAGTCGACGGAAGAGCAGGGAGGAAATCATTGCGCGGCCTTCAAGGCCACTTCCAGACTTGCCGGGCCAGTCACCAGATTCTGTGATTATTTTGTTGTTTGTGGTCTGGATCACAACTCAGGTTTGGAGGCCCTTCAGTCCTATGAGGTGGACGGAACAAGTAAGTAAATGAGTGGTGATAAAAATTCAATTTATATAAAATGTAAAAAGAGTAATCTATATAGAGTAATAAATGAAGCGAAAAAAGGGCGACAGTCCTTCTGGCATTGAAAAACTCGGAATTGCTGTGGAGAGAGAAGACTAACTGAGATTTCCGCTGTCCAGTGTGGGATTAAGTCTTATAAGAACGTTGAATAACTCCCTTTGAGTCTATTTAATCACATGGATTTACTCGTTGACCGCAGGAAGGGCTTAGTTGCTGTTGATACAAGTAGAGATTAAAGGATCAAGTGTGTTCGCGTGCTTGTTATGTATCTGGCTCTAAGGAGAAAATAATTTGCCAAGATGAGACTCGCGCCACGTGCGCGTGTTAGTAACTTTCTGCATCGTTTACGGAAAATTATCCCTTCGGAAAGCATGATAAGCAGATGCTTAGCTGGGTTGTTTAAGTTGATAATTTCATGTCGTTTTAATACGGATGAGTCAAATTTAATTACTTTTCTCATCCCATCATGATCTTACACGAATCAAGTAGAGGATCCATTGAATAAAACCACAATGAGACGCTTCTCCTTGCGTAGTGAAACTGTGGACAGGATCCGACGTCTTCCATGTAACGTTAACAAAGACTTGCAAATCAAACTTGTTGTTTTGAGCAAGTCAGAATTAAGGCAGTAGGAAAAGAGTATACTGATTCACTCCAGTGCGTTACACATTCAGCCAGCCGTGTAAAAGTGAAAACCGTTGTTGTATATTAACCAGCTCAGAGAGGTCCGTATACAAAGGATGGGGTCTTTTGTTCTCTTACACACACACACGCACACACATGCAATCTTATACACTACATGCTTAAATGGATGTGACAAGAAAAATTATAGAGTTTCGCATCATGTATCTACTGTACACACTCTGCCTTTGTCGTCTTGCGTATTGTAATTCGTGCTTCATTGTAAGTTTAATGCTTGGACTCGCATACGAGACGACAAGGAATATAAAGACGATTGATGTAAATCTTCGTCGATTTGACTATGTTCCTATTCCTGAAAAGCAGTGAGTGTGTTTGTATGTTTTTTTTATTCCTGAAAACAGCCGCTACCACAGCATGTGTAGTATTGCATGTGATGCGCGAAAGCTTTGTACTTTCACAGGGTGATTCCAGTTCTCAAGTTGGATGCAAGATACAAGGAAGCTCTAGGGCATAAGTAATTCTCTATTCGCCAACTCGACGCTGACAAAAGATCTGCTCTGTTTTGGAGGAAATTTATCGAAAATGTCGTATATATGTATGTAGTCATGAGAGATTCAATACTACGTGGCCTTAGTCCCCGCTGCTGAAATAGCCCGGAGTTAATAGGACAGAATTCGTGGAATTAATGCAAACAGTTTGAGTAATTTTAGCCTATAGAATTACGTCGTGTGACGGCGAGTTCATTGGTCCTGACATGCTCGTTAGCTATAGAGAAACAGTTGGTCAGGGGATTAGTGGTGGAAATTGGATGAAAGGGAAATGATGAGATGAGCCTCTGTTGGCTTCGGGTAAATTGACATTTGATATGGCACAGGAGGTCAGTTGGCAATGAGGACAAGAGCACATACGGTACAAAATTAGCATGGAAATTCTCATCAAGGCTCAACACATTTTTTTCAGGCTTGTGAATGTCAAAAATGTGCATCATCTCCTACTATATATGTGCTACCTTTATCTTTATCTCGTGTCTTTTGTAATCGCTGTAGAAGCATTGAGTGTATCACCATAAAACTTGACGTCTTCCTTGTCTTCTGTATGGTACTACAAAGGGAATTTTGAAAGGTAGGACTTTTGATGTGTTGGTCTCTCAGGATTTACAACATAGTCTATTAGATAGAAGATGTGTTACTGCTGCCGTAATTATTGTGAAAGGGGCTGAGATTTGAGCTGTTGGACATGATAGCAGCAGACAGAGTGGAGAGAAGTTAGATCCTTCTTCTTACTTTTATATGAGAGAGTCATAGGAGTCCTTGTAGAGTTCAAAGAAATTCTGAGTATACACGGAAAGAGACACCCGAAAAATATGATTTGTGATTGAGATGTTGAGCACGTATATGAGGAGGAGGCAGTTGGTTGGACCGAGTAATGTGGGCGCAACAACTTACGCGGGGATTAGACCATGAGAACACAAGGCTGTGATCGAAGAATCTTGGTATTATGATTACATTGCCCTGATGTTTACGGCAGAGGTCAGGGACAAGGAAGCTATTCGCAGCACATGTTCCCATGTTAAACACACAATTCTTTTGGCTCTTGTATGATTCGAGCTGGTGAAGGGAGCCAAAGAGTTTTCCGCAGAGGTTCGCATTGGGTCTCACGTGTGCGTGTGTGTGCCTGTTTGTGTAATATGTGTGATAGCCAATGCGGAGAAAGAGAGATGTGAGGGAGAAGACGATTTCTCTATCTGCAAACCGGAAAATGCGGCAGTGCTTTTATAGAATTCAGAATCAGTCTGTGAACAAAGTTCAGGATGATATTCTTCTGTTGGACATGACGATTGTGATGAAAGAGGAAGTTTCAAGCTGTGGCCAGACGAGAAATTGCAACTACAGCAATATATTTTTATATACTGAGCTATACTACATTGTAAGGAGTCGAAAGAAATTCAGCTCGGAGTGTAATGGATGTGTGTGTGTATGTAAAAGCAATCAAAATGGTTTTTAATGAGATGTCCTTGTCGTCTTTGACTTCTGTGCAATGCTAACTGATACTCACTGATGAGGATGTCGAGCAGTTAGATCAAGGAGTATTTGAGAGAGCACCGTCATCATCAGCCTAACCTGACATTTTATGTCGAATGTGCAGTGGTGCAGGATATTTTTTTTGCAATTAATTTCATCAATATATACTTGATTCATATATACTTTTGTATGTATAACATTAATACGCATGATGACTGTGCTTAGCCTGCTAGAAAAATCATGCGTCTCCGTGGATAATTTGATGGAAAGTGTGTGCGTAAAAGCGTATGTCTAGTCTGTATTCTCTTTGGGCGGTCTGGTACTTCAGACGAATCTTTCACGCATTGAAGATTTCCTCTCTGTGAGTTAGCATTATTGCGTGGTGGATCAAGTTGAGAATCGTCTAATGATTCCATCAGTTGATAGCTTATAAGTTCGCAAAAGAGGTTTGAGGATGCAGAAATCATGCTCTGTTTTATGGTATGTACTATGTGTGTCTATAATGCTTGGAAGTATTGCAGGAATTATTCTCACTTCCTGTGGATTCCATCCATTGATTGGAAAAGGGTGTTATGGTGCGGCTGAACCTGAAATGATATGAGAAAGTGAATGTTTTGAAATTATATAGTGTTGTAGTATAATAGTAATAATAAAGTCACAAGGGCGAGTGGTGAGATGCTTATGGGAAGCCCATGTGCAAATGATTGCATTAACCTGTTTGTGGGAAATCCATGTGACATTTGCATTACTGCGACATCTCATCTAAAATGTAGGGCTTCCTTTTCGTCATGTGCAGGCTAATGCTCATGGAGTGTTTGTATATCGGTGGAATTAATGCTAATGGAAAGGAGCAACCGCTCTGTGCCACAGAAGGGTGCTTCATGGATGGAAAAACCATCATCATCATCATGATTTGTTTGTGTTTTCAGATGAGCTTGCCAGCTGTACACCATTGGATCGGTCATACAAACCTAAGATCCTTGCCCATTACCCTGAGAATGTGCTATGGAATCCTTTCGATCAAGATGCTGTCAGGAATGTAAGCTTAGAACTGCGTCTATAATCCTCCCTTGCTCCCGCTCAAAGACAGACACGTCCAGTGATCATCATTTGTTTGTTTATCTCACTGACTGGCTTTTTCCTGACGCTTTTGATATTTGCAATCCGTGGATCAGCTTCCATTGCCGACTGAATGTGATGGGAAGTTGGAAACAGTGGTGTGTAGGGGTCGCCGCATAAAAGGATGAGGTAGTAATGGTTAGAAGACTTCATAATATGATGAGTTGCTGGAACATTATTGTTTGGAAGTATAGCATTAAAAATGCATCACAACCTCAGATCGGTGGTGTAGAAGCTTTTGTGGGAAAAGTTAGCTTTTGGAGTGGAGCAATGGATGGGACTGGAAACACACGCTTGGTTGTGTGTGTGTGTTTGTGAGCGGAATTTTGTGTTTATTATTTGGACGATACTATAGAAGAATGAATCTGTTTTTTGTGTATTTTTATTGTACATACAGCTATGCCTCCCCAGTGGTCTCGTGTTCCGTACTCAGAAGCACAAGTTGGAGCCATGTTTCCACTCGTTTGTAATTACTCGTGAAGATGGATCTCGGACGTTTGGTTTCAGTTTTGTATTCTACGAGGAGGTGAAGAGCAAACATGTTTCGTCGGCCATACACACGCTACAGGTAATTTCCCGTTTGCTAATGACCGGATAAGTGTTATAACCAAGGGGGTACTAAATGAGCCGATAAGCTAAACGCCATGTTGTACGACATGTGTGATCAAGTGCGGAAAACGGAAGGAGAGACAGCGAGGCGTGTGGTGTAACTTTGTACGTTTTATGTGTTGGGTTTATGATTAGTTTTACGAGCTCTATTTTTATATATTGAGTGGAAAGGGTTGCCATGCCATATGATTTTTTTTCCTTCCTCGCAAATCTGTTCACGCACGAGGTATTCCAATTATCCCTGTTGACAGTCATGTGGCAGAGGACGTCAGATTGTGGGTAGATGATGGATTGCTTAGTGAAGACGCTTGTTGTGTAACTGTGTAAGAGGGCTTAAGATGACATTTCTGTGGCAGGTGATGCATGCAACGGAGCTGTCGAGTGCGAAGAATTACCATCATCTTCAGAGTAGAAACATGCGAAATTCTGGCGCGAATCAGGGACCTCGACACCAGCAACAGCAGCAGCGGGGTCGTGCGGGGTACTTGTCAGCAGATGGAAACAACACCCGGTCTCTACCACGCCATTTCAAGCTAGCAGGGCACAAACAACACTCGAATTTCTATGACATTACAAAGGACACTCTGTTCGTGACCAAGGCCATAGCACTTATATGCCCTCTACCCTTTATACAACCAGCTCGCCATTTCCTTTCTGGTCTCTACAGGTAAGGAAAAGTTTTTGTTCCCATGTTACCATCACTTATCCTTAGAGCGTTTGTCCTCGCGTAAGTCTTGGAGACTGGAACGGGGACGACGCCGTGGAAATGTGTTGGAAAGTTGGAGCGTGTGCACTCATGCCCTTTGTATTGAGTTTATTAGGGAAAATGATTGAGTTAGGAATTTCCTTACCGATGAAGCGAGAGTGTAGTAGTAGAGAGAGCAAAAGTGAAGATTACATATATTTATAGAGGAAAATAATTGTTTGGCCTTTTTTATGTACTTTCTCAGGCATTTGCAGACAAGGGACGTAGACGACCTGAGTTTGGAAAGTTTGGTGTACCATTTACTCTACTACTTACCACTACCTCCACCTGGGAGGAGTGTGAAAATGTCGTATTTCGGGGATAGCATAACTTGCCCCCGGCCCAAACCGAACGAACTGCCATTATTAGATTACCCGTTGGGAGAACTTTTTCGTCTTCTTGATCTTGACTCTGTCCTTCAACTTTTCACGTGCGTCCTGCTGGAAAACCAAATTCTACTCTATTCCAAGGGTGAGGAAGCAATATGTGATTTTCTTGTGCATTGGATTGCTACTATGCACATTTTTTATTTAAATTGCCTTTGAGATTCTGGATTGAAGAGAAATAAATATGAATGATTGAGTATTGAACAGATCTTTATCGTCTGATGTTGGTTGCGGAGTGCGTCACGGCTGTTCTGTTCCCTTTCGTCTGGCAACATGTTTACGTTCCAATTCTTCCCTCGACGCTGCACCATTTCTTGGATGCACCCGTACCATTCATCATGGGCCTTCATGCACAAACAACGGAATGCAAGGAAAACATTCCGTGCGAAGCGAATCTCTGCTTCGTGGACATTGACAACAATTTAGTACAAGTTCCTGAGGATCTACCAACTTTCCCGCAGAGATGCGAATTTATTGATGAGCTTTCTCAAGTCCTTCAAAAGTACAACATTCCGGTGGGGAACATTGCGAGCAAGTCGGTGCCCAAGTGAGTTCATGAGGGTTCATAGAAGTGTACAAGAATAAATGAGTCAAATGCTTTTCCTGATCAACAGACCGAGCAATAATCGAGGTTCACCTTACCGTATGAAACGGGGTCGTGGGCGAAAGAACTCATGGTCGCATGACTCCGACTCTGGAATGTCAAGCAATGAAGAGCCAGTGTCGCTGAATGGATCTCATGTGAATATTGCTTCATCCACTCATAATTACTTTAGTCAATCTGCTCACCCTACTGGTACGATTTTATTTTTGAAAACTGTTTGGAAGAAGGACTGTGTCCGTCGAGGATGATAACCGCAGTAAATGTGAATATTGAGAATATAATGATGCACGTCCTTTTTCGTACTTAACAGAATACGAAGATGCTCTCTCTAAAGATGACATTCATCTGCGAAATCTCAAGTTGAATAATTCAATACGGGAAATCTTTTTCAATCGATTCGTCCATATGTTCTCCTCCTACGACCATTTTCTCATCCATCCTGATCAGGTGAGTCGACTTCTTTGGCGGAACTTGGAAATATCTCCGATGGTCCTGAGGGATTCCTTATCCGACCGTTTGCTCCATTATGGTTATGCTCCCTGTGTGCCCGATAAAGGATTCTTAGTATCTATTTTTCAGACTCAGTTTATTCTTTTTTCTTTTCTTTCCTTTGCTCTACTATCATTTCGTGCACACCGCGCAGAGTATGGAGGAGTGAGGAAAGAGGTGAATTTATCATTCGTTTGTTTCTTAGGATCCTGGGAGACTGCTCATACATAATTTTGACAAAGCAACGTTTTTGTCGGATCAGCCGGATCAGAACTTGCCATTTTTATCCCGTTTCATCGAGACGCAAATGTTCGCAACGCTGATAGACCGGAAAATCGCATCTATGAGCGGAGAAACAGATCCAAATCTAACAATCTTTGAGCATAGAATCAAAATGTTGCGGTGAGTGTTATGTTTGTCGTAGGATTAATGCGATGGTGGTTCATGTTATTAAATTCGCTGAAGAGAATGACGTGATGGGTGAGTGTGGATGAAACTGTTACCACAAGCTTGAGAGACATTAAGCAGAGGAGGATTAGAGCTGTCGGCACCTATGAATGGGCTCTATAGTAATTAATGTCGCTTCCCATGTGGCCTCTAATGGAACTTTGTTGTTTTGTGTTTGTAATGCAAATGTGTACATGTGTTTTTATATATTGTGATTTGATTACAGGAGTTTATATGGGGAGAGTTTGGTGAGGACCCCATCCTACGAACCTTGCAGTACGATCAGTGAGACGGAGCAGACATTGGAGAAACGATTTCTCAATCCAGACTTCATTGCATCCGCTGTAGTGGAAGTGAGCAATGAAAAGATTATTTATGATATGGGACCAGGAAGTTTCCCCATACTCAATGCCACCATACTTAACATGGGTCCAACGGACACAAGGTTCGTGTAATAAATATGCTATGTGTGACTGTTTAGAAGAGGCTTTCCCACATTTTTCACACTACATGTTCCATCTTCTCGGGAAATGGGTGATGTTGATGACAGGATTGTTCAATTAATTTGTCTCTCTTCCATTTCGTCTTCTTCTTCATCATAATCCTCCTTTTCTTTTATCTCTGTCTTTTCTATAGGAACATGAAGATACTCAAAGAGGGGAGCTCAAACGAAGTAATTCTTCAAGAGGTTTCTCTGCCTCCGACAAATGAATACCCATCGTTACGCAGTGTCTTTCAACCTAAGCAAACAAATTCTAGTCGTGCATCAATTGCTCAAGCAAATTGGGAATTCGTCAAGCAGCTGCTTCAGGTATACATGTGTAACAATAGTCCTCTCCTCCTTCCACAGTTGCTGCTGGAGGAGATCAAGGGGGTCTTGTTACTTTTTTATTACCCTTTCCCGGAAACTTGTGATGAAGAAGAATAATAAGATTGTGTGCGTGTGTATATGTGTGGCTGTTTCCTTTGGACGCACGCAGGAGTGTAAAACTAAGACTAAGAGAATGTTGGTGGAGAAACTGGGAGCAGAGGCAGTCGCTCTAGGCCACGGGGAAGTCTCCATCATGGGCGTAGAGGAAAATACGTTAGTTGCCAGTCTTTGTGACCTACTGGAGAGGATATGGGCTCACGGACTTCACGTGAAGCAGAAAGGAAAGAGTCCGCTGTGGAATTTCCTCACAAATTATCAAGAGTCTGAAGCGTGCAAGGACTCCACCAAACCCATTGATCCTCAATTCCTCACTCCAGGTTCGCCATTTCAATTTATAAATGTCTACGCACGCAATTCAGCCATATGCATGTACCCATGTTTTCCCTCTAGCACACACATATATATTTATATACATTTGTATGCCATTGTATCATTGTGGAGAAAGAGAGTGGGAGAGAGATAGAAGGCTTACGTGCCAAAACCCTCTCTCCTCTCCTGTCCGTTTAACTAATAATAATGTGCCTGTGGGATCTAAACAGTCTCAACTCTCGTTCTCCCTTTCTCTCTTTTTCACATGCAGCTTTGGCCTGGTGTATTCTCCGCAAACGACTTGACAGTATGCCTTTCTTATTAATAGCAATACTAATGAGATCCAATGAATTTGTGCTTAAGGAATTAGGAAACGGATAGTTGTATGCATGTGTATAATACTTCCCATTGTGTAGGCTTTCCGCCGTGTAAATAAATCCCTCTACCCTTATCTTTTCAGAAGCTCTCAGTAATATTAGTGTGGAACGCTGTAACATAAAACTATGCTCAAATCTCTTGAACTAACGACTTCTTGTGAAAAAGACTCATTTACATACTTAACAACATCTCTGCCCTTTGGTAGGTCTTCGTGTTACAATGCTGTATACATCTGCCTACTTTCTCCTTTGGCTGCTTGATACTAGACGGTGGATCTATTTGAAACATGAGCACTAAGTTGACAATGTTTTGTGTGTATATGGATTTGTAGCTAAAACCAAGGGGAAGTTTTTAAAAGAGAGCACGATACCGGGTTTGTTGTTGTCTGTCAAGTCAAGAGATTTGAGCTTGATTTCGGCGTACATAGCGAAAGCTAAGACGGGTAAGTTGGAGGTACTAGTAAAGTAGATTTAAAGTATTCCTCTTCTAACCTCTGCGGGGGCTTCTGCACTGAGAAGGACTTGCTGTGTAAATCTTTATTAGTGTGCTGGGTTTCCAGCATAGGAAGCACAACGAGCAGTAAGTATAGTATCAGCTGGGTAAGAATGAAAGCCTTCCCAAGTAGTGCCTTCTAGGGTGGGATAAAGGTGAGCTGTATGTGATTGCCTGGGAGAGGAAATTGGGGCGCTCTGTTGCATGGAGTACTAAGAGAAATGATGTAGAGGTGGAGGGCAAATGGTTAAGAATTTAATACGCATAGTAATGACATGAGACTTGGTTTGGAACAGATTTATCGGCAATGGCGATGGAGCTAAATCTGAATGTGACTTCACCCGGAAAGCCAAAGGATCCTCAGCAGAGATCACCAGAGAAACGATCAGAGAGACGATCGAGGGCTTTGGAGCTTCCAGTCTTAAAACCACTACCCGTTTCAATTGCCTTTGACATGAGGTAACCCCTTTGTTGACTTTTTGTCATCTCTACCAACTGTTAGTTGTTGCTGCCTGATGAGCTGGCAGTAGTAGTAGAAGTAGTAGTGGAAGTAAGCGTGGCAGCATCAGGTTAGATGGTTACAGTAACATCGATTTTTTTTTGCTACATGGAGAGGGTGAATGATAGAGAAGTTAGTGAGCAGAAGTTGGTGCGGAGAGAGAGAAAAGATAGGAGTATAAATGGTAATTTGTGGTGTCTCCCAATGGTTTCCACTAGAAATATCCAAGGGATTACGGAGATCAAGACTGAGATTGGCTACGCTCGAGCCTGGATTCGATTGTCTCTGGAGAAGAAAGTCCTTTCAAAGCATCTACGGGCTCTGTTGGCGGATGATGAACTCCTTCGCGGTTTTTACAAGAGAACGGCCTTTTTGAGATCTGAAGAGGAGCGTGAACAGTTCCTTTATCATCTCCTTACGTTGAATGCTGTGGATTATTACTGCTTCACCAATACATACACCAATATTGTCCTGCCGTACAGAGTTCTAATTTTCCCGTCCAAGAGATTTAATGTCTCCACGACGACTGCCAATGTGTGGGTAACAGTTTCCGGTACTTTGGCTGAGACTCAACCTTTGTCTGTGCCAAAAAACACTCTCGAATTTGTCTTCCAGGTAATTTCCGTAAACTAGTTTATCAAGTGCTTGTAGTGGATGAGGTCTGTGTGTACTTTCCCCCGTATATCTGGACTCCCTGCGGCGGACTTAATTGGTTTCCGCTCTGCTCACTCGTACTCACCCCGTGAGCAGCAAGCAACACATGTGGACTCTGTAACAACGCCGTTTTAACTTTAATTTATTTTGGCACAGCATAAAAATTTGGGTCTACCCACGACGCTGCATATTGGCCATGACAACAGTGGGGTATCGCCCAAATGGATGGTTGATTATGTGATAGTTCGCAATGAAGTTACTGGCCAAACGACAAAGTTAGTGAATACTTAAGTCTGGCCTGATCTTCCAAGTTATGCAGTGCTAAATGATTCCTGTGTGGATGCAGATTCCCTTGCGGGCGCTGGTTGGGAAGGGACATTGATGATGGGTCGACAGAGAGACTGCTCGTGGGTGAACCTTACTATCATCAGGGGACGGAGCAACTGATTGAAAGTCGGCTGACCACACCCCCACGTGCCAGAAGTCCAAGTGTGCCCCGGCGGAACAACGAAAGTCGGCTGAACGTTTCCGACATTCAGCAAATGCTGGGTAAGCGCTTCGTCCATTGTGTGGTCAAAGTCATGGAAAAGTCTGAAGAGGAGAAAAGGAGGAGAACGTATACAATTGCGGTCTTTTCTCTCTGCAGGAGATGCTGTGAATAACATCGTGAAGTACTATTACAAACCGGATAAGGAGAAAGGTAGTCTGACAGTGCTTTTGTGTGGCGAGTCTGGTCTTGTTTCGGCATTGGAACATGTTTTCCTCTACGGCTTCAAATCCACACGTCTGTTCGGCAAGAATTTCTACATTTGGGATTATTTCGGTAAGAAAGAAAAAGAAAAGAACGCCAACAACGTTCTGCTTCATATGAGTCACCCACAATTATATGAGAATCACAAAGGAGCTAATATATTGAAACTTGGTGGTTTTCTGTTGTTTTCAGTGAAAGTGCGGGAGTTCTTTGAGACGGTGCTACAGGAAGAATTCGGGAACTTGGAAACAGCTAACGAAGAAGAAGACTTTCATGAGCAGTTAGCCGGGATGAGGTCATACTGTGAGCTTGTGGAGAAGATTAATTCCTTCGCAGAAAGTCTTGGGAAGGATGGAAAGTTCCAGCTTTTCATCTGTCTCAGTGCTAGGTAAGAATTCTCGGAGAAAAAAAGACAAGGGGCATGTGCAAATAAAAATGTTTCCCATTCTGGCTCTCATTTTCAGCTGTCAGCTTGTAGAGTGCTAGTCTCATTGTATAAAGAGACTTAGTGAGGGAGCATAGTTTTAGTATGTGTGAATTGCATGCATGTATGTACATATATGGAATGACATTTTGGCCATGGAGGTGGAAGTGACTTTAGTGTGGATACGGTAGGACTGTTAGAGGAGAGATGCTAGACAGAACTAAGTAGAAATATCAACCGGAAAGTTATGACAGTGTAGAGCTCTGTAGTGAAGACGTTTTACGATGTTACGGAAGAGGATTCTGTCGGTAAGAGAGGAGAAAGTACTTAATCACTATTGTGGATCCTGTTTTCTGTGTGCAGGGAACATTTACTCCATCGCTTTCCCGCCCAAATGCCTTCTTGTCCCACTACAGTACAGATGTACGACGAGCACTCCTTCATCCGTGATCCAGATCTCTTGTCATATCTTGTCCAAGTACTAGAGGCACTCGACGACTTTGATATTGTACTCGAGCACTCCTTGACCAAAGGGATAGAGTAAGAAAGAGTATGTGAAGAAGAGGCGGTGGCGGCCTTGGTGGAAAGCGCTAAACATCGCTCCTGGTCAGCATCTCTGCATTTTTTTTTCGTACCGCGGGAGCAAGGCGGAGTGAAATGTTGAGTTTGACGCTGCTGAATTTTCTCATGTCATTATGGTAATGAGGATTCATGCGGGAGGGGAGCCTGATGAGGAGTAGAACAAGAGGACGGATGAAGCGAAACTGTGATAAGGAAATGTTGTTACCCAGTAGGAAATTACCTCTGTAAGAACGAGAGTAGTGAAACAAGGAATGACGAAGTACCAACTGGGTTCGGGAAAGAATGTGTGAGGAAAGCGGTGAGGGAGAAAGAGAGAAGAAGGAGGAGGCGAAGGAGGATCAATTTTTATTCTTACGCTGAATGGACACCGGCTTCTCAACTCGAAACGACGAATCTCCACGGCTGGTCAAAAGCGATTTATTTCGCTCTCGCTTCATCACCCCCGCTAAACAAGCGAATGGAGTTCAAGCCAGTTTCTATCTCTTTTTCTGTCTTCCCCACTGTATTACCACCGCCAACCCATCCAGGACTTACGTCATCGTTCACAAAACACAAAGGATTTCGTCTACCATGTCAGGACGTACCCTGTACATGTGTGAGTGTGTATTAGTAACAAATCTACTCCTTGCTTGCTCCCATGTGTTGCTCTTGTACACATTTAGGAACATATAAACACATGAATATATATATAAGTTGCTCCTTCTTTCTCTTGTTCCCCCTCAGTCACCGTATGTATCACATTGTCCCCACCGATTGTTTTAATTGCTCTTACAACAGACTAACATGCACATGAGGCATTTTCCCCCAAAGGCAGACTATTGTTTTTAAGTGATTCTTTGTTGGCATTAATGTAATCATGTGATCCTCTTACATGTTTTGTTATGTTATCACTATAACGTAAGTTGAACTATGACTTTGTATGAATGACTCAGACGGGCGAAGTCTCTGTGAGTTTTGCCATTCTTTTAATCTGTATAGTAGAGAGAAGAAATGATCTCCGCATTTAAGTTTGATCGAGATGAACTAATAAGCTATATTTTAGTAGTCGTATAGTTTTACCACGTAATCATGAAAACTACCTTCCTGTATAGCTCAACAAATGGCTACCTGTGACACTATACTATTTGTATATCATACATATTCTCTGTTTCAATGTATCGTCAATTCTACTAATAGTCAATGCAAAGTTTAAGTTGCATTTACAATCGTTAGCTTCACTGGAGCTTTTAGAATAGCGGGTAAATAATAAGTAATTAAGTAATTACAGTATGCATGGGTTGGCAGTTGACCCTGTAATAATCTGAAGCAGTGATGCGTACAATCTTCTGTGGTTGTTGTAGTTTTAGTAGCAAGTGCTATTGGAGACATGATTTATAGAATGCCTGCGCACTAGAGAGGGAGTCTATGGATGCTATTATCCTCCGTGTAAGTCTCAAGTATAGCTAGGAATTGACATAGTAGATGTGTAGATTGGTAGAATGGCCCTTGTCACAATCAAATTTGTGGGAACTACGGAAGGAAAAAGCTGAGAGGAGAGGAACAAACAATTAATATTTAATGTTGTTTAATTTCCTCTCAATTTTCATGATGGATACCGGAGAGAATGGAGGGGAGGAAGATGTACTGAAGCCTAGTCTAACAACACATTATAGTGAAAATAAATTTGCTTCCTTGTTGCCGGAAGCGAGACTTATGATACTAGCGTGTGCGTGCTTGCTTGTATGTTGATCATATGTGTATGCATATTTCTTGATTACTTTTCGCGTCGTCACCCATGTTATTAGCAAGAACATGAGATTTGAGCTCGTATTTGCATGCAGTGCGGATAGGTGAGCGGCTTCCACAGAGCGGAATGAAGATGAGATAAGGTAAGCGAGAGAGAGAGAGTGAGAGAGAGCGCGGAGATTTCTTTTTGAATTTTATCACCATGTATATAGACTTACTATTATTACAAAGTGTAATTCCTATACGTGCTTGGTTGATTGCTCTCATACAGTAACAAACCCAGAGCATGGTGGGAATAAGGAGGATAAAAGAAGGTAGATGCAATGCTGTTGTGTGGATATAGAAGTCAATTCGAATGCATTATTGTACTTCTTCTCAGAGTAATGTGCAAGAGCTCAGCTCATTGACGAGGAACTAATCGGATGTGTACCAACTGGCTGGATAAGAATGGACGGAGGAGTATAGAGGGAAAAGAGAGAGATAGAGTGAGTGAAGTTAAATTTCCTACAATTTTCCTGTTCAGCAAGCCATTACTGCTACAGAAACGAAATAATCCTTGAGATTTTCTCTGTACGGTGGAGCATGTGTGTGTGTGTGAGTCTGCGTGCATGTGTGTGAACTTGAAAAGAAGACGAAGAATTGGTATGGGGGGGGGGGAGCTTTTTACGTGAGCTGCATAAGTGCGTGGAAATGCCAGGGCTTTTGATTATTTATGTGAATGAAGGGATAGGCTAGAAGATATCATGGTAGGATATAATAATGTATGGTGAATAGTGTTCGTGTGTCATGAAATCGATTCATCCCCATTGGCAAAATCATCAGAGCTCTCTCACTCTTTTCTCTCCTTCAGACATGGTAAGTGAGGCAAGTAACACACCAAGTTGTTCTCTGTAGATGGTGGATGTTTGAATGCGCGCATGTATGAATGAGCTTATATTCTGCGTGCGTGTACAGCAAGGAGACAAAATGATGAGGGAAAGTTCCATAGGCAAATGAAATGCTCCCTTTACATGCCATCACATACTTACATACAACAATTCACACATAAGGGAAGACCGCATGCGACCGGATTCAATAGTCTTCCTCTTTCCTTCTTCTTCCTGTCGCTCTTTTTTTCCTTATTCTCTCTGTAGTTCCCAACTTACATTTCGTCTCTCCAAACCTTACCAGTCACCAGCTGGAGGAGCGCTACTATAGTCTCAAACTCACGCTTTCACATTACAGAGAGTAGCTGTTTACGTGTATGGACGTTGCTGTGTGAGTATGGGTGTGTGTGTGTGTCTGTGAACGTTTGCCTCATTTTTCCTCCCGACTTTGTCTGTTCACAAACACATTTTTTCCATCCTATTGGCTTCTTAAAGAGCCTGAAAGGATTCTCTGCATATATTTGCAGTCAGCTCCTCTCTCTGTTCTTCTTTCAGCTGTCTCCCCCTCCCCCCCGCATCTCTGTGTAAGTGTGACGAGAAAAGATTTATGAAATTGAATCCTTTGGATGCCTCCTGTGAATTTCAAATACATGGAACCCAGCACATGTATCAACGAATAGACGTGTATCATACGATTTTATATTGGACACGAGCAGTATAAATGCTGTTGCTGTACTATAGTCATGGGGATATTGGAAGAGATGTCAGCGTGTCATTTGCAGATACTTGATACACTTCTACTTCTCTTCCTAATATCTATCTCTACGCCATTTATACAATTAAAGGTAAAAGAATCATATGGCATCATCCAGTCGCCAAGTACATGTACATATATGCGTGCACACTAACCGCATGGTACTTGGATTCGTGAAATAATGGAGTGAAAAAGGAGCAATAATGCAATAGTGAAAGCAAGCTTCTTCTATTCAATTGTACACACACGTACTTACGCGCGCCAGTTTTTCATTCAGCTTAGCTCTTTCTCCTGTCATTCAAGCGTCATGGATAGCTGTCAAGGGTATTTCAACTGATAACGTCAGATTTCAATAACTTGGTAACTATAGCCTGCGTGACCACTGCCTTCCTCCTCTCACCCTCAATTCGAACAGAGTATCGTGACAGAACAATCAAATATTCTCTCCCTCTTGTCCATACTGACGTGCAATTACACATTTCTTGTGCAAAATTCATTGGAGGGATTAGGATGTCGCTGGCAGGCGTTACCAATCTAATTGTCGCGCACTCGTCAAGCTCACACATAACAGCCTGCAATGACATGTGGAGGAAAAATGGAACTTTTCACACACATTTATTGGGCAAACAAAAAGGTGCGGCGAGAGGGAGTATAGTGTGATAATATTTACACAGAGTCATGAGGGTAACTCTGCGTCACAATGAGCTATGAAGTTGCGAATACGGAAATGCAAACATGCAGACTACATTTGTACGGTACGGTCATAATTTTAGTGATAGGAAAACCTTGTTCCACTCCTCATTCAATGAGCTTATGAGTAGCTGCTTGACGCGAATATCTTCGCCGTACGCTAAAACAAAGGAAGTGGTAGCAAAGGTTGTGGTATGTAGGAGGATTGACGCCATTATTAATACTGCAGAGCTGTGAGAAATTTCAGAGTTGCTCCGAGTGCACTTGGCTGAATTAGAAGTACGAGCAATTATTTGCCGCAGTGAAGCATTAAGTGGTCTCGAGACTCCTGTAGGATTTTAATAAATTACATCAGAAATAACTATGACCTAGAAACTTCCATATGTATGTAGAGTCAACGTGTGACGGATTAGTTTATGTTGGATCACATTCGGTCCCGCTGTCCTCCAGCCACCAGCTTTCTCCTCAAAACTCCCTTGACATTTTTACAGGCGCAGTTTGGCGGAGGTCTCTCAGCTAGTTTGACTTGAGAATAGGAGCTAGGAACAGATCGTCAATCCGAATCATAAGGCTTTCACGTGAGCCATACTACGATGGGGTGTAGCTCGGAGAAGCTCGACAATACGAGGGATCTAGAGAGGACGAAGTCAGAGGTACACAACTCGACAGGTAATGGGAAGGATAACGTGCACATCAGCATTAGTAATATTGTAAGTGAATCGGTCAGCAGAATACTAAAAGAATCAGTGCCGACGAGTACGTGCTCATGCACACACATGTAGACATACTACTCACAAGCTTTCCAACGTTGTTACCCAACTAGCGGAGAGCCTCCGCTAGTTGCATGGATTCACAAAATATATGATTAAAGAAATGGTTCAACTTTTAGCTAACTCGTTCACCAGCTGCCCGCTCAGCCTTGCGAGGTAATAAACTTTCTTCGGTCGAGCAAGTCTATGGCATAAGAGTGCCGCCTCTCCGCAGGACTTTACCCTCGCTCTCTCTTCCCTCCCCTTCCTTTGCTCCCGAGAGTGAGTGCATAAAGCACACGGCAAAGACAAATGGTCATGAAAAACGGAGGGGAAAATTCAATAAAATCAATTGATCATTAAGTCATTGGATGAGAAGCTACAGTGCACTACTACTATTCTGGAAACATTATTTCCTGGCTAGGTTAAAAAAATTAGGCCAACCATTTTGTGCTGTTACGATAACGAGATTTCTAATACAAGCACGCATTACATACATACATAGATGTACGTGCAAATATATTATGGGCTTTCTGTAACCTATTCTTGGTTCGAGAGAAAGAAAGTGGATGGAATTATTCACGACTTTACGATATTATACTCCTGTGAACTGCACATTACATTCGAATGTGCTTGCTGTCACACACGCACAGAGCAACAATACCAAAGCCAACTTTCTGCTTCACCATTGCAATATAACAGAGGGAGAGAAAGATCGAAAGAGGAAGGAGCAAAGAAAAAATGCTTGAATTTCCTCTTGACTAGACCTACAAAGCTGTGTGCATGTGTGGGTGTGTTGCTGCCCTATTAAACAAGAAGAGGTAGGAGGTACCCGAAAAAAGGAGCATCACAGTCATGGTAAGAAAGGGTAAGAAAAGTCAAGATCTTTTGTGTGTCTCCTCATAGTCCTTGCCTTTTCATCATCATCATGATTGAGACAAGGAACGATGAGAGAGAGGAACCTTGTTGAATGTCAACTAGCCTCCATCACTCGTTCCACCAGACTCTCACTACATAAGTATACATAGCTTCCCAACTTGCTCATCACACCATTCCCACTGCTATGATTTCCCATGTTTTGATCAATGTGCATGTCTGTGCGAAATGTTTGTACGTACGAGGGTGTCACTCAGTCGAGTTTTAGTAGCGTTGGCACATACATACACAAAGAGTCAGGCACTGAGCGACAAGGCGAACTCTCTCCTTTGCCATCATGTTGTTGATGATGATGATAGTCGTCTTCGACGTCGTCGTAGGCCTCTCACCACCGCCCTTTAGCTTTCAAAACGATCTCTCTCTCTCTCTCTCTCTCTCTCTCTCTCTCTCTCTCTCTCTCACTGAAGAAACAAGAAAGCTTATCGATTTTTCATAACTTGCCCAAGACCCGGATAAAATCTACGATCCCTTTTCTTTCCCTTCAACTTGTAAAGAAACCATTAAGGAGAGTGAAAGGGGCAAGAGGACAGGCTTGGAAAGCTTGCCAATGTCATGCATAACGTCCTCTCCACTATTGTAACCATGCGCACGTGTCAAGAAAATAATGAAAATTGAGATTGGAGATGGGTAGTGTAAACGATAATAATTCTTTAATGCAGATCAGGGCTACCTCATATGCTATTATGTGGCATACAAATTCAATGGCCATCAGCCCTCACTACGTGCACTGTTTAATTCATGTGATGTTGTGTGTAAGTTCGCTTGGACGTATAGATTTCGAATGAGACAGGCTCCTCAAAGCCAGCCTTGGTGCGTGTATAGTCGTATTGGTTTCATTCATGTAAGAGACACAAGCCTTTTTACGACAGTGTCTTTTTTAGCCACACATTCCTACCATGTTGGTGGTGCTATGTGTCTGTACATATTTTTGTTTGAATTTCCGAGCGTGTGCTAAAACTGATGAATAGATGAGAGTAGGAAAGTATGGGACAACGCCCTTTACCTTGGTCAACGAGAAGCGGAAGATGATAAATAAGACGAGGATGGCTATTTGTGTAAAATATAGGATTCTTCTGTGAAACAGTTGTACGGGAAGAAGACAATTTAACGTTAAACCTTGTCTTCCACGTCATTCAAAAGATAAATACGGGGCGAAGGGAAAATTGGAAGGCGTGAGAAGATAGTCAGATGGGCTACAGGATAGAAAAGCTGATGAGAAGACTTATCTCTCTATACTTCTCTTCTCTCATTCTCGTCCTTCATGTCAATCCACACGTATGAGCTACCAACTTCAGTGCGCAGTATGTATATCTTACCTTCTCCCAGCTAAATTATTTCACATATTAATCATAAATAAACCATTTGTTTCCTTTATGATCATCTCTGTCCACCACTCACCACCGTTCCGGATTCACCATGACACTCTCCCTTTCATCTAAGCCACCCACAGAGAAGTATTTTTATTTCCTCCATTATCTGAGGACAACAAGCCGCCTAGAAAATGATGGCGACTGGGGTGGTGAGGGCAGGTGAAGTTAAAGCCAGACCGGTGATGTGATTACTTGTGATCACCTAATTCCCTTGCTCATTTCCAGCACAGCTTGTGCTTGGACTGTGTGTCCGAGGTTAAAACGATTTCAGCATTTATGACAAAGCAATATAGAAACCTTGAACTGATTGCAAATATTATTCACCATTTTTGTTTATATTTTTTCCAATACATCACGCTCGAATTTTAGTGTGCACTGCCTGGCGTAAAATATCATCGATCACGTTAACAATGGATAAAAGGGAAGTTAGTCAGAATGATAGAGGTACAATAATAGTATCATACACATCTGACTAATTGTAAATTGACTTTGAGGAACAGCAGTACAAAGTCAAGTTTTAAAAACATTACTAACGCTAACAGTATGTATAAATTGTCGTTAGAAAATGTTTGTAGTTATATCGATTTAGATACGACACAAGAATTGATTTCAGAGCTGGTAGACAAGTATTGCATCATGATTATGTGACTCTCATTATTATTACATATTATAAATAACAAGAACAACAAGAGGGAGGGGGGGGGGACTTGTGGGGACTGAGGTAGCATTTTAATTTCACGTCACATAACTGTTATTGTTTTGTGTGGGATTCTTAAGAATGGACTTAAGTTGATGCTGTGGCTGCAGAGTGGACGACAACGATAAAGTTCCTGGTTGCTCGAGCAACAGGGACTCACGCGGCGGACGACTAGGATACTGGCTGGAAGAACTGGTGTCTGGTGATGCTCCTGCTACCGCTAGATTATTAGAGGACGTGGACGAACTGGTATGGATAACATCATCTTGCGGTGACTGTTGCCTATTCAAACTGGCACTCATCCGCATAAGTTCTAGCTGTAAAACTCTATACTCTTCCAGAAAGGCAGCTAGTTGAGCTGCATGATAATCGTATGTAGCCGCGGAGGAGTCGGGATCATGTACCGGTGAAGTGGGCATACTGAGCCGGTCCGTCGCACTGGAGGTTTTACTGTACTTGATGCTGCTGGTGGAGTGATGATGGGAGTAATGATGAGAGGGTTGCTGCTGGGAATGTGGATGATTATACTGATGACCACTGCTGTTGCTATTGTGTTGATGAGGCCCGAGGCCAGAGGATGGATAGGCCAAGGATTCGGTCGAAGTGAGGGAATGACTATCAAAGGAGTTGCTGTACGAGTAATAGGCCGACAACAAAGGGGATTGACTCTCCGAGTTCATCCGCCGGTGAAAGTAACTGGGTCGACTGGAATATATAGAGACAAACTTAAGTAGATGTGCAATTCCATTAGAGACCTCAAATAACTCTTTGTATTTATTATTCCCCTTCTCGGCCATAACTTCAGTCTAACAAGTTGGCCGGGAGTATGAACATGGCGTAGCCAACAGCGTCACACGTTCCGCTTTTTAGCCCCTCATATAACAATATGCCCACGTTCCCCCATTAGGCGTCTTCATGAAATCGAAAACTCAACTTTAGCACTACGCACAACAGAGTCCTTCCTTGTGAAATATTAAGCTTGGCCAACGAAAAGCCCAGTTCATAAATGTTACTTACATTGTGAATCTTGAACTGGTAGTTGCACAAGTAAAGAGTGTATAAAATATTCCACGTGGACCGTTGTTGTTGCAGGGAGCAGCTGCTCTCTAGGCTCGGTTGCTCCCACTAAACCTGACTCGTGTGGCACTAGAATCCGCGACGGGAAATGCTGGATGTACAAAGAAGCTAAATTTCTCGGAGGCTAGCCGCCCTGAGTGTATGTTGAAATATGAGAGGTAGGGCGAACTTTGCATGTTGGTGCATGCATATAGAGATTATAGACAATGGTGTGTAAGTCTTGTGCCTGCTAGCAGCACAGCTCTGTCAGGTTTCTCTCTCTTCCAACACTACTGCACCCGTCCCAAGAACCTTCCTCTCCTCCAGAGGTTTTTTACGAGTGTAACTTTCCCTGAAGAATAACATTAGAGTGTGCAACTGACGGAGTGGTGTGTGTTTGTGTGGGTGTTGGTAGAAAAAAGACCGGGTCGAAACAACATGTGGAGGAAGACACCTCCCTCGCTATGCAACAACATAAAAAGTTGAAAGTGCGGAAGAGCACACGAGGAGTTTTTCGAATGGAGCACGGCTACTTGTGTACAAAGGCGAGGGCGATAAAATTCAATGCTCCCATCTCTCTGTCTTCCTTGCTCCTTGTTATAATCCTTGAGCTATAGGAGAGCTTTACGCCGCTAATGTCTGGCAAACTTTCCCCGGCCGTCTCTCCAGCCACACACTAGAGTTGTAAAGGAATAAATTGGAGCTTTACGTACATGTGTTCGAGGTTTCGATTAGGCCGTGGTAGACTGACAAAGTCCGCTGCGGAGGGCACGGATATTTTCTCATCAATGAGATCGGGAAATTTATCACGGGTAGATTGTTCACGAGCGGTGAGAGTTGTTTTGTTCCCTGCTCGACTTGCTGGCTGCTGCTGTGCGGCAGCAGCGGTTGATGAGGGTGATGGGGACAAGGCTCGCAGGCTAGCTGACATGCTTGCGTTATCATATCCAGTTCCCTGCTCAACTAGCTCAAACTCTGTGACCTTATTAGCCTGTGACGATGGATTGTCCCAGCAGTCCAAATCCTTCTCATTCTCCTCAGGGTCCGTAGTTGGTAGAGCTTTGTAGTCCCGGGTGTTCCTTTCCGGTGGTCTAGATCGATGTACCACACTGTTTGCTCCGGCTGTTCCTGGCGAACTGATGTTGTTGGTATGATTGTACTGTGCTGTGTTGTTGTGGTTGCTCAAATTCTGACCACCATTTTGACCGGAGATGTGATTTAATTCAATCTTATCTTGGTGGTGGTTTATGACAGCCGTTGTGTGTTGGTGACGGTGACGTCCGACCAGGCACACACAGGACAGTAAAAGGCAAACGATGACCGTTAGGATGACTGCCACCAGAGTTCCCGTGAACAGTAGTCTACCTATTAGAGGAAGCAAACGGATTCATTTCATAGCATGTGAGCAAAGCATTTACAGTCTGCTTTAATCTACGTCCTCCCTACAACTCCACACACGACAACTAAAGCTTCATTCTGCCCGGGGGAGTCAGTAGTTCCTCTACTTTCACTATTATGTCCTCACATAGGCAGGAGGTATGTCTGTGCATTGTAATCCATAGAGTAGGAGTGAGAAAGAACGGGGGCACTATTACTGCCCGTGTGCACCCATTCCTCCTTAGTGATTCCAAAGTGAAAGTACCTGGTTCACAAGGGAAGAGAGAGAGAGAAAGACATAGGAGATACTTGGAGAGTAAAAGACGGTTCACAGTGTGCTGGATATCCACTTTTCAGCTCACATTCGTAAAGCCCTTTCACCCAAATGACTGCCAAAGAAATAAATGGCCACTTTGGTTCAGTTCTACCAAGACTTTCGACAACCCAAGCTATACCCCATGGCTTTCCATTTATCCTCTTCTCCGCTGTATGCACACATACACACAACCTTCTTGCTCCATATTTATACATGAGCCGTCTTCACACTACGCACAAACATGAGAGTTCTCTTCCAGAAAGTTCAAACCTAGAGCAAGGGGAGGATTTTTCAGATAAAGAACGAGACCACTACTGCTTCTAAAAATCCTTACGACTACTCTGCAGGGCCAATAGGACTATGAGGAGTCTAAAGTGACAGCATTACCTTCCAATTTCCCTCTCTCTCTCTTCCGTTGAAGCATAAGGAAAAATAATATGGACAAGTGTAAAACTTTTCTTCCACTCCTTGCCTACTGCTCGGTGCGCAATGTGCTTTTAGATCATAGAGCAAGAAACAAACTCTAACAAAGGAATGCATGACGGGTGGAGGAAAGGGTTAAGAGTTTACGTAAGAGGGAGGGATAAGAGGCTCTACGATGAATTAATTAAGATCAAGTTAAATTCATTACTGGGGAAATAATTACAGCTCCATGCGGGATTAGGTGGCATGATGTTTCGTAGCACAGACGCAGTGTTTGGGGCACACGCTGCACACACGTAATAGCCGACATGCATGAGTGACTAACGTTGTAATTTGCTATTAAGAAGCACTGTGATATGGAAGCCGTTGTACCTGTCAAGTTCTCAGCCTTATTTTGAAGAACTACGAGGGAAAAATTAGCAGCCACTGAGCCAGCACGACTTTCCCCACGACACACGTACAGTCCGGCGTCCCTCGGTGAGGTCCGTATTATCGTCAGCATGGAACTCTTGATGCCAAGGCTTCTGTCCAAATGACTGTTGACATTACCACTACTACTATTACTATCACCCACAGTATCACTTGCACCGTTCCTTCCGTTGTTCCCACTTCCGACGTCCTCATCCACCGCAGAGGGAGACGACAGAAACATGGTTGCAGAAACAAATGATTCACTGAGCACCATTGAACCACCTCCACTCCAACTGCTACTTCCATTCGCTACAGCCACACCACGTGAGCCCACGGTCCAACTAACCTGAAAATTACCAAAAATTTTCATTAGTACTCCCAACCGTTATCCAATTAGGACAATCCAGCTCAGCTCAATGCGGTTCCTCCTACTCTGAAACTAATCATATTCGACACGAACGCAGTGCCATCATCATCAGCGCGCACATTTTCATTATTACTTCCACAAAAACTGGCCCACCGCAATTAAATGCCTAATCAGATTTACTTACTAACAGCGCCTTGTAACGTGGTTGCAGCACACCCCTCTTTATCGCCTCGTCTTTTCACGCTGGCTTACATTGCAAGGCTGATCAATAATCAAAAGCTAATGCACCAATTACAAACTTTGACGCTTTTATATGATATTTTACCATGTAGTGTATAATTTTTCGCGTGTTTATATGGGAGTGTATGCTCGTGAGTGAATCGCACATTCTAATCGCCAGGCACTAAACATATTAAATGTGAAAACACATACTGCACAGAGTGCATAGTTAAGGTAGTTAAAGCCAAAGAGCTGGCAGACTTGCTCGGCAGTTTATACAACATGTGTGTGTGCACTCGCAGAAGGAAAGTTTCTTAATAAAATTTATACGACTTCCAGTAGAGAGGCAAGGAAAGACAGAGAGTACTGCTGTAGGGAGAGGGCCTACACCAGAAATTGATTTCCTCGTAAAATATTACGCAAAAGGTAGTAGGTAGGAACGAGAAAAAATGTGTGTTTTTCTCTGTTATTACTGTACCAACAGACGGGGCCTATCTATTTCCATATAATAATAAACTTTTGCATAGTCACTCACACACACCCCGACCATGGGTGACAGAGAATAAATAATACTACGAAAGTTGCTGATATATATCTCTTTTTCTGGCTGCACTTGGAGACATTGAAGGCACACAGTGAGCGTGACTCTGCTTATCACTGTCTCATCACCCGTTACCACATGGCATCAATTCCTTCATGCAAATTTATGAAGGAGACATTGACCACACTACTAGTTTGAACACTAAAGAGAATTTAGCTTCTACGTAGAGGAAGACTGGAGCAAGGTCATTAAAGTCGAGCAGGAGTCACTCTAAATTTCCAGCAAACGCAGGCAATAACTTTTATCATAAATGCCATCAAGAGGCCTCCCTTTCACTCTTCAATTTACGACTCACACACTGTCTCTGTTTCTGGCAGAGCAAGAGAATGAGAGAAAGTCGAAATAAAATTCTTTTTTATGTAGTCCGACAGCAAAGCCTAAAAGGTGACTGCTCCATTGCAAGAAACCGTACGTAGCTATACCAAATATCATTACCCTTCACTGTATTATACGACTTGATTCAATGTGTATAACTAAAATACTCGCAAGTTTCTGTCTCAAACTTGTGCAGAATCGCAGAAATTTCACATTAGCATTGCTCGAGGGTCTCGCAGGGAAAATTTAGATTGAAGCGCTTACTGTATATCATGATATCTCAGAGTATTACGGTGCAGTTGAGAGGATGACAGCTCCCAAGTGGTCGGCTAGAAAAGAAGCCGCAGGAGTTTCCATTACACTGACCTCCATGTCTCGACCTTGAGGCCAACTACCATTTATTTCTCATGTCACGCACTCACACACATGCATATACGCTTCGTATGGCCTGCTTGAGGTTGCAGCAAAAGAAAGGAGGTGAAAGGAAAAGCCTGTGGCAAAAATTGCAACAGTTGTAATAGCAACTGAGAGCGGATCAAATTTTCTCTGTTCCTCATCGCTAGCATCATGATTGATGCTGCTATAATACATGTGTGGAGGTGAAAGAACCTCGAATCTCTGACACGCGCATAAATACATGCATAAACATACTACTGCATCACAACCAACATGCAAAGTCATCTGGCAGGATTTTTTAAACCTCCATCACGATGATGCTCCCATTCGGTGGATCTAGATTTTACAAACGAGTCTCCCTGACACGAAAGAGACCAGTGGGAACATCAGTCACAACAAATAAGTAGAAAAGCTGATGGTAGATAAATATTCCAAAGGCTGAATTTGAGAGGAAGGAAAATGGGATGGAGGAACCGCCCTTATCCGCTGTAGCAGAACGGAACAGAAGTTGATGCCGAAATAATAAATGTTGTGAAGAACAACAGAAAGATGATAAAACACCGAACAAATGGACAGGGAGAAGATGGAAAAACAAGGTGTACGGTTGGTAATGAAAATTTTATGGGGATCACATCAGAAAGAGAGAGAGAGGAACCTGAGGGCTACTTTCATATCAGTAAGTGAGCGCGTAAGTCCATGTGTGCAACGAATGCCAACTGGAAACTGCACAGCGAACATGCTCATACATAACATATGATTGAATACCATGGAGAAATGATGAAAAAAGATGAAAGATGATAAAACCCTGAGAGACATGTGCTATTCCAAGGAAATCCATGTACGATGTAAATGTAAAGCCAATGGCAATGTTTATATTTCACTGTATGTATGCAAGTGAAGCATGAGAAAAAAGTCCCATGCCTTATGGAGTACATGCATTTCCCTTAATCCTTGATTTGTACCCAATCCTCATGTACAGAATGTCCATAATAAAATTCATAGGGAGATTGATGGTCGACAGCACAGCGATGCTGCAACTATTCTGTAGCTTTTGCATGGAAATAAAATCAATATAAGTCCTCAGTTCCCTCACCACACACATACAGTAGCTCAGTAAGGAACCGAGAAGCACGGGTATAGTTCTGCTTGGAAACGAGGAGAACAATTATTAAAAGTATTTACAAAGCAAATTGCATTCTTACAGGAAACGGGAAGGACGACCTGTGAGAGTAGTAGTACTCGTATACATATCACTCCCATATACCTCACTATATGTACGTACAATGGGGAGTAATGTATAGAAAAGACGAAACAAAAATAAAACAAGCGAATTCTCGACCAGCACTTCACTTTCTTTCTCTCTCTCTCTCTTCACCTTTAGAGGAAAGTTTTGTTTTCACCGGAGAAAGAGAGAGAAAGAGACAGAGGAGCTTTATCAAACATTTATTTAAATATTATTCACTTTTAATTTCACTGGGGCCAACTTCTCGAATTGAAAATTCCGGAGAAATGTGATAAACTTTTACTCTCGTAGTACTCTTGCGGATAGGCACATGTGGAAAGAGAGAAAGCCGGTAGGAAAAAGCCTTGTTGTTCCTGGCTGGCTCAAGTTCTGTTTACCTAGTTCTTGGTCATGTGTAAACTCCCAGCCTTGCTTCCTCTCGTGTATTATTTCAAGTGTCTACTCCTGCCTCTTTCCACACGCTCGTCTAACCAACAGTAAGCGCTTCGCATACCTAATCTCTCTCTCCCTTTCAGCTTTTCCTCCTTCACCATCACCTCCACCGCTGTATGAACTTTAAATAATCATTTAATATATCCTCTTATTCACGAGTCACATGCAAAGACAAATACTTTGTCCTACAAAATCCATGACTTGGCCACAAATTAACTCATTCCACCATGTATACTGACAAATTAATGCCACTCTTCCTTCCCATATTGACCGCAATTTCATCGTAGGCATCACCGAAGATTCTTCATTATGACTCCTACTCCTGTATGAGTGCTTAGTTGCCCATCTTAAACCGGGTGGATTCACTTCATGGAGATAATGAACATCTTGAAAATTTCATTTAAACATTCTCTCTGCAAAGGTGTTACTATAGCGCTAATATGGTTATTCTGCTACATGAAAGCTGTCTTAGAGATTCCTAGTTACTTAAAATGTCCGGGGATAACAGGGGTTTTCTGGTTAGAAAATAAAGGCAGAGCGAAGAAAAATAACTATTGTCCTTCCAGTTAACGTCTGGCTATGTACAAACAAATCTTGGCTGTAGAAGAGCAAATATAGGCACACACGGATCCTTCCCTCAACAATGAATGATATTGAGAAAATGAACTCTTCTGACGTTTCATTCAAGGCTCACTATACGATCACAGATTATAATGCTGTCCCCAAGGGAGCGAGTACATCATGGACAGTTTGCCAAGTTATTCTGAGGAAGCTTAAAATAGAAATGAATGACATACATTACACAATCTGACATGAAAACACACATGAACATATTACACAATGTCGTGACTATACTCTTGATCAAAAGGCCATTTAGAATTCGAACGAATCTATTTAGAGAAATACAGTAATGAACAAGGGGTTTAGAGGAGAAAGAGATAATAGAGCTGGAAGTTTCCATTGGACAAAAAGTAAGCGCCGTGACAAATGTGGAGGCCATCGGTGTATGATTGGACTTCTCCACGCGAATCCAGTCCCGTGTCATCTTCCGTTTGCTTGCTTATTGATTTTTCAGTCCGCCGTTTATGTATTCAAGTCACGGCAGGCATGTGTTAGGCAGCATGGCTCAGTTGGTTTCATTCTCATCATCATTCACTAAATATCTCTCGCTGTTTTCATTATTCCCTTATAATTGCAGTAATTGTTTCCATTTCTCTTCTCACTCAACTGATTTCAATGTCTCTCTCCACAAAGATGGAACGATGTTAGCGACAAATGGAGAAATGTATGCAAATACCTGCTATCACAACTTTGAAACAGCACATACATAAAGAAAACCATGAGAGATTGCTGCCGAGTAAATATTCCTCCATCATAAGTTCCTCTAACCTTTGAATGTTGATGTGAAATTAAAGTTGCATGTAAATAGGCATAACAAGACATCAGTAGTATTCAAAACACAAGAAGTGAATTGCATATGTACGCCCGACGCTGGTCTTTATTCTAGTAACGTTTCCTTATGTGAGCCATTGGATGTGCTACTGCTTGACAAATCACTCCACATGGCATAATCCCTTACACTGAGCATCATGCTTCAAGGATGCTTCCTTTAGAACCTAAGCCGAAAGAGCGGGGACAATCGGCTAGAGTAACTACTTGTGGGACAATCTGGAGCAGAGGAAGCCATGATAAGAATCTCCTAGCTATTTATGCAACAAAGGGAAAAAGGAGACTATAGACGTGCTAGTCATATATTTTGCTGGTAAACGCACGTGAAAGTCGGAGCAACTGGAAGGGATTGCGCGTGAATACATGTAGTATGTATGCTAGCAGGTCTTTACAAAGTGTGTGTCACTATTGTCCTTGTGTTTGAATGTTTAAGAGGGGTAGCCGTCGTGGCTTTAGTAGTGACCCACAGGGAGATCATACATTTGTTCTCAGTATGGTTACCTTTTACTTTTGGATTCTTCATTCTATGTTTCCTTGTATAGCTCTCTCAAATGTGCCGCCAATAACGAGACTTTATCACAAACTTTACCCCTATACCATCCCTTTGTCCACCGTTTTTGTTATTTTGTTTTTTACCTCCTTTCTATTCCAATTAGTCGAAAAAATCACCCGTCTCTTATGTACCGTAAGCTCCGAAGGAAATCACTCACCTAGAAACGCCTCTTAGATACAGAGTAAGCCCGGAGGTGTGGTGAAGGTAGGGGTGATAAAAGTGTGAAGAATAACAGGAGAAAAAACTCACATGAGTGTCAGATGTGGCTTGAAGACGGCAAATAAAGGTTGTATTGTGTCCTTCGACGGTTCGTCGAATCCGTTCCTCCGGCACCAAAGTTGCCAGCTTTGGAAGACAAGCGAAATCCTCGAGTTGAAGACGATCCCAGGGCTTGCCTCGTAGTCTCCCAGGTTCTTGACATATGGGTGGGATTCCTTCGAATGGTACATTATTCTTGAGCATCCACACTCGAAGAGGCTTGAGAGAACATGAGCAATTCCATGGATTCCCACTTATTTTCAGGCCATGAAGATTTTGCAGTGGAAAAAAGGATTCCGCCTGTCAAGCAAATAACCCCGCGTTATTCCGCAAGTCAACTCAACAAGGCTAAATTGTTTTTTCCAGCTAACGTATTCATACATGCATGCGTTACAACAGTTGGAGGACAGAGCAATAAATAATGCTTAAGCTGCATATCAGCAGTAGTGCAAAGATCTTTCTCACTCATGTGTTAGCTGTAATGCCAAAGGTTACATAATGTGTACAAGAGAAAGGTACAGTATGCTGACGATACAAATCTGCGGCAATTATGGCATGCAAATTAGTCCTTCAAGAGCTTCATACTAGTGGACAAATGCTGCCAGGCATGCATGCAGTAGCCAACAAACACAACAGTATACTATTCATCTCAGCCAAATTATTAACAAAGAATTCACAAACCGACATGGATCCTACTAATCATTACACATAAGTGCTACGAAGGTGATAGCATCACTCCAGGCTGTTACTTCCGCCACCCTTAAACTTCCTGTCTCTTGTACACAAGTGTATAGATAACGAGTACTCATAGACTACACATACGAATACGAATTTATTTGTGCTTGTAGGTAGCCGTGGATCACGACACATTAGACCACGCATACAGATATTAGTACGTACGCCAACTCACTTCCCGCCTAACTCTTTCCCTATCCCCTTCATGCATATTAAAGGTCCAATATGTTGTCGAGGATTTTTGTTTTTAAAGACAATAAAATGCCTGGTTATTGTTGCTGGACTGCTACATCTACAAAGACTTGCATAATCTGTGAACTTTATGTTTGACACATATAGCGAAGTAGCTGTCTTCATCATACCTCGCGCATCCTGCACCTTTCCACGGATTTCATTTTAAGCCAAAGGAAATAAATATGATGAGAGAGGCACAAGGGGAATCTGTTTCCTTGTTAACTCCGTTCACTCTCATAACTTTATTGAAGAGAGTTCAACATTGTTTCTTGCCGTGGGAAAGGCTCTTAAATCGTGCTGAGCAGAGTGTATGTAACAATACTGTACAATGAGATGTCCTCACTTCAATTGAAGTACGAAGGGCATCTCTACGGCATACGTATACTCTTTTATTGCACTTCATTGTTTTTTCAATCAGTTCTACGACATTTTAAGCAGTTCTGTAGCTAATGGTGTAAGCCCATGCAAACTGACTACGTTGGAAAGGATGGAAGTGGATGTTAAAGAGAGGACGCGACTAGAATACGTAGGAAATATTAAGTAACTGAGAAAAATTGTTGTGGGAGGTCTACAATATGCTGTTTTGGTGCTACTGCGTTCAATGACTTCACGAGTTCTCCGCTTAGTGTTTTTCTTGCACTCTTTCCCTCTCCTGTAAGATCCTTGCCCTTTGAGTTGCCCACTGACGGCCTCACACCCATGATTTGTTGTTCTTCTGCATGTTTTCCCAGAAATGAAAGCCACCCCCAATACCTCTCTGCCTACACCTAATTAGGTTTCTGAGTACATTTAACCTGTAGTTCTTCGTGGTCTCGAGGACTGAAGAAGAGGATATTATTGACTTTTCTTCTTGCACAGTCATCATAATGGTCATTTTCATGTGAAGTTGATGGGAAGAGAGGCTAACCTAATGTTTCGATGGTATAGGAACACTTCTGTTGAGCCTATGTATTTACTTAAGGATCCTCCGCACGACCTCTTTCCTCGTCCCCTCCTCCTCTTACTTCACTCTGATGGATGGTTTGTCTAACAATTTAACTTTCTATAGCATGTTCCCTCTCCTTACTGCCGCATTTACAATGCTATGTGCAAGTTTCTCTAAAAAACACACAATCCAACTGGAGAGAGCGCTAGGAAAAGCGAGTCGAGGAAAAATATTATGGAAAAAAGGACAAATAAAAGTGAAGAAAAATACGAGCTAGGCCAGCTACTCCTTTTCACTTTGATAGAATGGAGCAGACAAAGTGCGAGAGGGCAGAAGTAGCGGATGGCGACAATTAAATGTTCTCTCTCTCTCTCACTATTCATTGTCTGTTTACACAAGAGCATGTCGCCATTCGAGCAGTGTAGAACTGGCGGAGATCCGAGCTCTGTGTTCGACGCTTAGAAAGCAGGAAGAGAGTGAGAGGACCTTGAAGACTTGCACCAATATCTACATAGATGTATCTTCCGTTCTTTCTCTCGGTAAGCCTCGTATTGAGGAAGGGAAGGAAGGCGGAGGGGAACAGGAGGGAATAGGAGAAGGAAAAAAAAATCTTAGAAAGAAGAAACTAAAAGGGAAACTTGCACATAAATCTGTCACGACAGATTAGATTACTCAATCAACGTCCCAGTTGAAAAAGTTCTATATTTCGGAACAGACTTAAAACTTGTCGGAGAGATAACAGTGGTAGCAGGGACGTAGAGAAACAGAATAGACCGGTTAAAGGAAAGCAATTCCACATGTGATGTGAACATGTTAGGGGCTGTATCCCTTCTGTATTTGTCTCTCTTTCACATATGTATGCTACAAACTTGGATTATGTTCTAGCTTTTATGCCTCTCCCTCTCACTGTACTCCAATACTCTCTTCGAATCTTTCTCTTCTTCTCCATCTTCCTTTCTTCTCTTATCGTCGTCAGTCACATCAGATCTCACATATCTGCCTCACTCTTCTACATCTCACAAATAATTCCATAGTCCACAAAGTATCCTCTCCCAGAGAACTCTTTTTTACTTGACAGTATTGCCATACCACTGGCAATGTACACAATACAAGTTAGCCCCTTACCCTTTCACTACTCTGCCTCCCAAACTTTCAATGTCAACTGCTCTGACTCTGTTTGAGAAGCATGCCGTGTTATTATGTACAGGAGTATACGCATACAAACTGACGAAGAATATTGGCTCTGACTTGTGTGCAAACTATATGGAGAAAGTTGATAAATGAGCGACGCAAGTCTACTTGAGTTGGTAGTGAAAGAGAGAAAGCTAGAAGGAGTAAAATAATCTTGCTCTTGGACAAAAAAGTTTGCTCACATACAGAATAGAGCAAAGGCGTCGTTGTGCTAACATAGTACAGGAGGAATGTATATTGAATGCCGACGGAGACGAACGTGACTATGAAAGGCTATTGAAAGGTAAAACCAACATTATATAATGTGGCTCAGATTGCGAGCAGGACGTTACTCATATTCCTCAAAAGACTACGACTACTATAGCATTGCTTTGCAATGGTAATATTACTTCGACTTTTCACCATGTGCAAAAGAAAGCAACTGCCACACATTCCTACATAATTGAAATACCACTGACGTGCAGGGTAAAAACAGGCAGTGAAAAGTGCGTAAGAGAAAGTCGGACTTGGCTCCAAGATCCCTTTCATCTCGCACCAAATGAAAGGAAAGCTAGTAGGAGACAACAAATACTTTAGCGCTGTTATTCCTCATGGTTATTAGAGGGCTAGAGTACACACTAAGGAAGAGAGGAGGAAGAAAAAGATCAACATGTAACCTGGACTGTAAGCAATCGATTATTATCCAAGCGAAGCCACTCCAATGCCGGAAGTTGGCGGAAAGCCCAAGTATCAATAGTAGCTAGATGACAATTGGTCAACTCAAGGCGAACGAGTCGACGGAGACCTAAAAAGGCGTCGTTGGGGATTCGAGAAATAGGGTTACTATTCAGCTTCAACTCCCGTAGCTCTTGAATCTCGGCAAATGTCTCTGAAGGTATTCGCATCAAATCATTCCCACTCAACTCAAGCTCCACCAAGTTGGTCAACTTGCTGAAGACTTCGGGGTCCATAGAAACCAGTTCGCAGTCGGATAAAAATATTTTCTGAAGATTTAACAAATTCAGTGAGAGAAAAACGTAGCCAGGCAAAGACTTCAATCCATTCCCTGACATATTCAGCACCTGGAAGAAAGAAACACGTATACACGATCAGTTTCACCCACACAAGCTTATACCACATACCAACCGTGTGCTGCCGTAAGGCATGAACAAACAGTAAGTCCTCCCTTTGGTTTCAATTTAATAGCAGATGAAAAATAAAGAATCGAATGCATTTCTACAGATCAAGCTTTGTAATATATTAGCCTCCGTCATTTGTTCCAAAATGCGCAAATGCGTACACGATACTCTGTAATTCAAGTATTTTGCGCCAAAGGCGAAAACATCTCTCAAAGGCTCACAGCATTTATTTTTTTATCGAAACCTATTACCAGATCCTTGTGTGAAACTATTCTTCTAACGAACTATGATAATAGCTATAGTCAACAAAATCCATCGCGTGAGCGTAGTGTTATCGGGGACATTAAAAGTTTCATGTCAATTGGTATTAAAGGCCATAAATACATCCTCATGAAAACTCTTAACGGGATTACGGTAATCAGAATACTTGTAATACTGTAGCAGCGGTTAAAGAATAAAATAAGGAGCATTCATATCATATACTTTTGGAGTAACTACTGATTTTGGGTAAATAATGTTGCTGTCAGTTACACTTTACACTTCAACGGAAACGAAATTTTCGTGCCCCGAACCCTATCAACTCATCAAGCATCACTCATCAGCGACACATCCAAAGCACTGATACAATTACAGTAGCCAATCTAGAATAGAGGAGCTACTATACTGAAGAGTCATTGAATTCCAACACCACACTACCGGTTACCAAGGGCAAAGGACTGAAAGCAGACTAGAAGATTTCTAACGAAATGTCTCTGTTTAATTGTCTTCTCTAGAGTCTACATCAGGAAATTATGGGATCATTCGAATGATAAATTATTACAGGCACAGGCAGCAAAAATTTGTGTATAATTCACCATGCAAGTCCATGGTTGAGGTACTTTTGAAATTGACATTATGATGAAGTAAATGGACATCTGAGATGGTACGTTATAAAACAGCTTATTTATTTATTTTTTAATTCAAAGTTCTTCAAAATTTGTCTGCGCTAAGTTCAACCATTGTAAGCAGTAGATGCAGCCGTCCATTGTAATGACCTGTTTCCAAAATTACGTGTTGCTTTGAAAGTCTCTGACCTGACAAGATGTCTATCACTACTGCATATCTACACCGGGAAGAAATTATCCGTCCGATTATTGCTGCAATAACAACTCTGAAGGTTGCAACGACTGCATTTATTAGAGCACAGAAGTTGATATTTAATAAGATTAATATATTTAAATAGGGCCGGCCAAACCCGAACAACTTGAATTAATTGACTGGCCAAAGTTACTAATTCATGAAACCAGAATGTTATTTGTGCATGAGCCAATAGTATTATTGCCCGCCCCTCCCTTTGAAAACTATGCGGTACGCGGTTGCCTATAGTACTTGAAATAATAGTTAATAATGACAGTGTTTCTTTGACAAGCATTCATTTCTCTACACACAAAGGAAGTGCACAAGAAGAACCGTACATCTACGAGAAAGAGAAGAAGCCTACATCCAAAATGTACAAAAATCATGAGCTACTAACATACACCTATCATCTGACATTTTCCATGATTGTAGTCGTATATATTTTAGTGCGCATACACTACCTCATTATTCCAGCTCAACGCTAATCACACTTTCATAATCCAAATTCCCTCACTTCTTCTATTCATCCTAGCCATCGCCCTAGAATTCCTCATTATTTTTAATGAAGTCATGAGCTCTCTAATGTGTGAGCAAAAAACATTATGCCCACACGCCGAGATGAGGTGTTGATTTCAGAACACTCCGACTGTGGTGATCATATATACAAGTACATCTACTACATAAGTCTAACAAGTATAGGCTTTTAAATTGAGCTAGAAACCATGGTGGCACGATTCTTTAGCTATTACATAAGATACAGCAGCGGCGACAGGTCTGAAAAGAACTTGAATTTTTAAGCAATACAGTGTCATTCAATCAAAAACTTGCTAGAAAACACCATTTCCACGTCTGCCACACAAATGGTGGCGGTAAAACATCGTTGGTGTATGTCGCTGAAAGAATGGGAACTCACATCGAAGTCTAAGGGAGAGAGTGCGAAGTGAACGAATGTGTGTGTTCTGCAAAAGCACGACTACGGAGGCAAAGTAGTAGGGCGTAGGCTATATGCAACCTTTTCAAAATCAAGCATGAAGGTGTTTCTTTATGATACATATACGCACCAACGGTGATGATATACCGTAAATCCGCTATTATAGGCCGGGCCTTCAATAGAAGCCGGGGTCAGCTCTCGTTTGAATTATTAAACGCCGGGGCGTTTAATGGAGTCCCCTTTGCCGTTAATAGCATGTATATCTTGGCAACTCTGTGTGGGCTTAAACGACTCAAAAACGTCCAACAATGCTAAATGGCAACGATGGAACTGACATTCTTTAAGCGGACTCTCAAAAAGCGTGCAAAATTTTCAAGGGAGCTAAAAAGTGAAATTATTAGGCATTCAAAAAATGCTCTAATTGCAATTTCTTGGCGCAATTATTCGTTGTCTTAAAAGAAAAGCGTTCTGCAGTACCTGGAACTGTCCAGGAGAAAATTTAAAGTCTCCAAAAAAGACTTATTCGAGACTCATTAACGTCATGTACTTTGACAACTGCAGCAGATGGAATTGAAGATGAATTTGTTCACTGCCTGAAGATCAGGCCGCCGTGTCGGTCAGAATGGGATATTTTACAGTAAACTCTGGATGAAAATTTAGAATCTAAGCTGTCTATTGTTGCTGAAGATATAACGCCTGTAGCAGCGTCCTAAAACAGCGTTAATGGTGAGGACGACCATAGGCATTTTTGTTGAATTTTTTTTATTCTAACAATAAAGGCCGGGCCTGTATTATAAGCCGGACCTGTAATAAACGTCGGGGTTACGAAACATTTGAAACAATAAACGCCGCGGCGTTTAATAGCGGATTTACGGTATCTACATGTGTAATGCCACCATGTACAGAGGAAAAATGATGAAATTTCCGAGAACGGCCTTTGGCACATGTCGAGTTACATACCTATGAGCAATGGCTATACATTTGTACTTATCCAAATAGAACGGCAGAAATGAGGGTCATTCATGCGTGGCATACCAAACTCGGTGTGCTCACTCAAAGTGGCAAAATGTAATTCACCATGCCAACCCTGAACTTTTTTATGTTCCTTCTTCCCTAATCCTATCCATATATGATAGTAAAATGCCTTATTTCCTTCACCTTCAATGCTAAAGCATACAGCTAGCTGTTAAGAATGAGTTACCACTGGCCAATGCCTCTCTCTCTCTTTCTCTTCAGACATAGGATTTCTCCCTAATTCATAGCAATTGGAACTCAAAGACTCCGTAGCATTGATGTGGTAGGACATTTCCTGCATGGCTAAAAGCTTTCCTCAATTCACTATCAATCCTAGTTTTTGCGATGAACAAATCAAATTATCACTATACGGTAGTTCATGTAAGTCCGTTCCAACCCAATCTTTTTACCCTCGCCAATAATTTTCACTTTCTCTGCCATCTTTAGTAATATCCACTCATTACTTCGATTTTATTCATATATTTATAAGTATTTTTATTTTCCTCAGGAGAAGCCTCTCATAACATACGTGAAGCCGGAGGAAGTTTTCACCAAAACAATGAAAGTAGGGACTGTTTTGCTTGGCTACCAAAATGAAAGGATGGGTTTCATATATTAATTCAACGGAAGCCAATGTCAGAGTGTGAGACAAAATCTAACCTGTAAATACTTATTCCTTACGTCTTGCATCGTCGTGTATAAAGAACCTATGAATGAATATTTTTTTGCGTAAAAATGTGTAAAACTACAAAAGAACTCTGTATTCTATTCTGCAAAAAATCCACGGTCTGAGTTTCTTCTCATAAGATATATACGGCAGCAAAACCTTAAGAATAAATATCCTCCGGAAGAGAGGCAGGGTACTCCCGGGGTAAAAAGACAACCCCCAAACACCACCATTATTTAATACATCCACCAACAACGAACACCATTCCACGCCGCAACTATCCTGCTGGCCATCGGATGATATTTTCAATGATAAAGTGGTACAGCCCTTCACGTTGAGCGAGAATCCTTTTTCCTCATTTTTTTTACGGATCCGACAAACACTGACAAAATTCACAAACGCGCACACATGTATCTTATACAGGATTCCACTTTGAGATCTGAGACTAGCGAAAGGCACCTCTCTAGATCCTTCTCTAGCGATGGATGCTGCCGAAATGACGGAAAACCACTCCTAAAGACCACTTTTGGTGCAGCGTGCAAGACCTCGAAATCTCAGCTCCACAGTAGAATGATTTCATTAGTCGACGGTATAAAACCGCGACTAAAAGCCTAAATCGTGTCAGAGACATTTTTAAAGCCGTTATAATTTTATACTGAATACTTGAGCGTCAGCATTGGTTGTTGGTATTTTCCAATCGATTCATCGAAAATTAAATGTGAATTAGTACAAATATGAGCAAATGCTAATTCTTACTAGGTTAAGTAGTAGAATGTGCATTGGTAGGGGCACCGACCTGAGATCTCTGAGCCGACATTACACAACAACATTGTGAAAGACTGAACGAATGATGCCTGAACCAATTTCAACAAAACGTTCGCTCGTGTCTTTTGGATATAACGGGTGCAGTACAGAATTCAGGAAGTTGTGAGATATAACAATGCTGTATTGACTCTATTGAGAGAAAGTCTCACACATCCTTGTAGTAAATTAAGTTTTGTATGATGCATTAGAAATCGCTACTACCAACTGTGGAGGAAGAGGAATTGATTTAGAAACATTTTCGTATGCAAACAGGATTGCCGCAACCTTGTTTCTAATGGTGCACACGGTTTGTGTGCCTGTTTCGAAACGCTACATAATCGATAATTCGTCCACTTCACACTTTTGCTGCAAAAAAAATTTCGCCTGACGCCTCTCATATATGTTTCATCGTGTGCGCCTGAAAAAATCTGTGCACAGCGCCTTGTGTCGTACACTGCCAATTAAATCAAGCTTCCACACTGTTGCAGTTATTTTAGTATGTATATAAGGTATGTAATGTATGCTTTTAGGTTACATTATATATAGGTATATATACATACATAGATTCAAAAGCATTGAATCCAAAGCATTGGCGTGCATACCTGAGTTCCGGGATCAAGTCCGTCGGGGATTTTTGTCAAGCCGGCTCGGAAGCACGAAACACTCTCTTTCCCACTAACCCACTTACACTGACAAGTATTCGGACACTCTTCGGACACATGTGACAGGAGGAGGAGGTGGAAGAGGATGAATAACCAGCAGGGCCCACTACTGCTCGGACAAAGGTAGCGTAAAAAATAGTGACAACTACTAGACGTGAACGAGTAACACTTGCTCTTATCTCCTCTTGTCCATCCACCACCAGCACTCCTAAATGTCGATTTTACCATAGCGACGGTGGTGATGTGAGCTCTTTTGTACACAATCCTCCGGAAAATGATGACCTCAATTTTGGCCAAAACTTCCTCAGATCTCGACGTGTGGCGAAACGAGAGATGTGAAATGTGTCGTTAATTCTTCTCTCGTCCACGTATTCCGGTTCTCGTCTTCTTAGCAATATTAAACCGACCCTCGTCGCTTCACAGTGTACATTCCCACGAGACATTTTCATCCCTCATTACAACACACTGATCATGCTTCCCCAACTCTACTCACGAAAGCACTTGCACATTAGAACACACGATACACTTAGACACTTTGAAGCACATCCGCACATCCGTTCATTCCTGGAATACTGAGCAACTGAGAGTTTCCCCCACTGTTGTCCCAGGCAATGAATGTCAATCCGGCTTACGTGGCATCTCGCATGCATACGTCCGGTAGGTAGCATGTTCCGAACGGGATTAACGAATTAATTCCACGTAGCACTTGATCTGCTTCTTAGGACCTTCATAGCAGCATGAGGGACCTGGAATGAAAACAAAAACAAGGCATTTAGCAAGACTGTACAAGTTTAATAGGATTGTTGAAATAGATAAATGAATCGTAATAGTCGGTGCTAATTAGTTGAATGAAATGACAGCTTTTGTCTTGCACAAACGCATCAGAAGGAAGACAGTCACACAATGTGGGGCTTACATTGGAATTAATAGAAACAATGGTTTTTGCATGATTGCCATTATTATTTTGTACATATTATACACGTCAAGGGTTTTCCTCATAGCAACACAATCATATCATTATGTACATGTATTTCCTAAAAGGAAAAGCCTTGAGGGTTGAGACGCACAAGAGCTTTTAAGGGAGAGATGAATGTGCTGAATAGTTCGATAAGACAAGCATTTCGTGCTAATTTCATGATTTCAACGCTCTCTCCACTGCCATTCATCTGTATGGATCAAAGCTTATGCTGAGCAGCATGCAGTAGTGCCTGCCAGCCCATGGGATAAGAGGTAGTGAAGGAGTTCTGTCTCAAGTACTCTCCATGAAATTTTTCAGGCCATGATACACGTCTGCCAAGTCAATTTTCACCAGCAAGCTGTCCGTTCCGATTATTTTTGCTAGTGAAACAGTAGGAAAAGAGGACGAATAAAAGCCTTGAGAGAAAGAGGGAAAGACGAGAAAGTCACCATGTACATTACGATGCTAGCAGGAGGAGAGAGAAAATAGTGTGCTAATAAATGCATCCCGTGTGATAGTGAATAGCTCGACACGATTTGTCTTCCTTGATGATGGTGATAAGAGACAGAGAGGATTATGACCATCAGTCTGTTACAAACAATAAAATTGTATCCCTCTGTATAGTGAGAACATAAAATGAGCTTACGCTCTCACGCTCTCAGCCTTCCACCAGGCGCACAAATACCACCATCTGGTCCTCACGGCACACCACCATCACCTTAAACTACTCACTCGTCCCTCTGTCCCATTTCTCTCTACCCTTGTTATTATTACTGTATGGATTAAATTCAGGTCTCCTTTCCCTCCTGCTCTTTCTTTCTCGTAGATAAGTGGTGCAGACGACATAGTACATACATACATTTCCCTCGTTTTTTTCTTTCTAGGCTTGCATGAGTGATTTTTTCGTAATTAAAAAGTTATGAAATGATTTGTTCCCACTTTCTCAGTGTAGCAAGGGAGGAAAGAGGTTATACGTGTCGTAGCGTGTGTCGATGAGTGTGTGAGACATGAAGAAAATGCATAGGAGGCAGGATATTTTCACGGTTCAAATTACGCCAAGTACACTGACAGTGACAATGACAGGAATAATAATGATGAAAATGGGGAGAGACGATGATGATGAAAAGTTAAAATAGAGAGCGGCTGCGAAACCTAACTGAGTGCAAAAAGTTTGTGTCTTTCGTCCATTTTTTCACCAGATACGGAGCTCTTTTATTCTTACAATGAACGTATGAATGATCGTCATAATTTCCGTCACATTCATCGCAAGCAGAAGCAGCACGTCTCTATTCTCCTCCTTCACTAAACTATATCTTGAGACTTATACACTTCTCAGCTAACGAAATATCCACTTGAGCTACTTGCCAGCTCCAAATGAAAATATTCATGACAAAAGGGAAACAATGAGTAGTTATTCTTGTTGCATGCTTTCAGCCATTAGCAGCACAAGAAAAATCCTTTCACGGCTCCTGACAAACTCGCTCTTCTATAGTCAAGCAGTCTTTGCTCATTCTCGTGTTCATGAGTTATCTTAAACTTTGGCGAGATGCACGTTGATGATATAAGAATGCATGTATGGACACAGCAGCACTTAATCATGATTACTTATATGCATGTGCACACTCCTCTTTCACTGTCGTAATCCATGTCTAATTTACACACACATGCGTGCCGCATACATAGAGTCTATGTAATCTTCTTCGGCTGAACAGCTATGATCTTCATGTGTACAACTTTGAGATAAAGTTGCGTGTGCCTTTCCTTTGTATGAGAGCAAGACAAAATGACAATATCCTGCTGGTAACACTGGCGCACACGTCTTTGCCGTCGTCACTTTGATAGAAATCAGAAACACCGTGACAAAACTTTTCACTCATCCTTACCCTCTCTCGCTGTCTTTTCCGACGTAGCAGCAGGCAGGACGTTGATTCCAAAGCAATTTCCGTCTCTCAACCCAACATTAATTGATGGAAATGTTCAAGCTGAAACAATGTTGAAATCTAATGACAAGGGAAGTTGCAATTCTGGTCGGAGAGAGGGTGAAGCGAGCGGAACTATATTCTCAGTTACCCTAGAAACTAATTCACAGTTTGGGTGCAGCAGGAGAGTTAATTGACTCCTTATACATGCACCAAACTACAAATATTTAGGCCTAAAGATAGCTTGAGAAGGGAGTTAAATCAACGTAGCTATTCAATTTAGGCTAAATCGTAGCCAAATCAGAAGCAGAACTTGATTGGATTAAGGTTTACTCAGCGGAACTCCGAGTCTTGCATGTACCCTAAGAAGAGCAACTAATTTGAGATGGAGAAGCAACTTCATAATTATAGTGTTTCCACTTGTTATTTAATTACGTATAATACAAGCTGCATGTATATGCCTAACGGTGGAGCAACACGAGGCATTCGAAGTCCTTTGATAAGGCTGCAAGCGTGATCCTGTGTTACGATTAGCCCTCCTTACCGTTCACCATCATTGGCTTTCAGACTGCTTGGTTAATTACTTAAGATTCGGAACGGGTTTAAGCATAAGTAGCTAGTCTCCAGTCATTGGCAAAGCTTCCCTGTCATTCTCTCTCTCTCTCTCGCACACACAGCCACAAACACACACACTCACACATGGAGCAAACTATCCACAGATTCCCCACGAGATTTTCATAGTCCGTAAACTTGTGGCTAGGACAAAATAGAAATGATACTATCAGTCTCACCATCCACCATACCACAAATACTCTACCCCGTGTGCATCTCTTTCCCACATCCATTTCCGCAAGTCACATACACACACCACTATACTGCTCCCTTCACTTGCGTCAGTAGAGGGTCAAATTTTAAGCATTCCAAAGTCGCACATTGTTTTCATAGCCGACTGACTTGCTTATACTTTCCCTATGTTGTGCTTCTTTCTTCTTAGTCGGCACGTGCATGAGTTCTATGTGCGCACGAATCAGCAGCAGCAGTTCGCTATTCACATGAAATGATACAAGCATTCTGACTTCAGAATATCAATGTATACTTACTACCGTAGCATTCTCTGCGACATTCGTTTCTCCCTAGCCGAGCATTTCCTTCTATTTCCCTTTGCTAATTACCACAGAAAGTGTGTGCTTGTGGACTTGGTGTGTATTCAGTGTGACAGGGTCTATGCATATGGTTACGAAGAGAAGAAGCTCATCATCATGGCCACAGATGGTGGAGCCCTTTAGGTTCATAATGCTTGGAAAATGAAATTGGCGCATTCTCTCCAAGTGTAAGACATTTCTCATGCAATATGGATAAAGGATGGGCGGTCTTTTTTTCATTTTTATTCATTTTTTCTCATTTTTTCCGGTTCAAGCTTTGCAAATTTGGTCTTTATTGATTTTGGCGCCATGTCAACTGCCTCTCTATAAAATCCTGAGTTTCGCGCTCTATTCACACTTTCTCCTCTGTACCCATGTCTTTCATAACGGCTGCTACTCATGTGAGTACATACTACAATGCAGTGTATGCCTAATAGCTCGGCATTGTCAACATCATGTGGACCTTTTTTGTGTGTAGCTACTCAACCACACACTTAAGGCTTCCGTAGATATCCTCGATGCAGGATGATCACAGTATTTCTAGCCAGAATGCAAAGGAAGAGTCTAGCACTTGCCCTTTCTCAAACACCAGCATATAGCTCTATCTCCCGTTCGAGAAGATGCGGACACACATGCTAAAAGGAAACAGTTGAGCACGTAGTATAGCTCAAATGGCGTCTCTATATTACGCACCATGTAAAGTTCTAAAATTATAGAATCAGAGACGATAATATTAGCGGGATACATTGAGAAAATAAGCTGCGGCCCCGGAGTAATTAACTACAATTTGATGGCAGGCCTTTCAAATTTCCATTCGTACTTGAAGAATATCCTTTAACTCAGCCTGCGGATCTTGGGCTTTACACCGTCTGCTCTTCTCTATTAAAGATTTAAGTTCAGCCATTCAAATTCCCAAATCTTTATGACCAATATGTGTGCACTAGATTAGAATTCCGAGCGAACAGAGTGCGAGTGATTAGCTTCTTACTTATGCCTCAACAAAAATCCCAGGAGCTCATTTATTTCTACTAAATAATAATTTCTAGGCGCTTACTACTTTGCATATTTCTTGAATGCACGGGTATTTTTTGCGTGTGTAATCATAACGTATCTGATTATAACTGATTAATCTGTTCAATACTCGTACAATATAATCAAAACTGCTACATTTGATAATATAATTACTTTTATTAAAAAAGGAATATTAGTGCCTTCGGAGATTGGATTGCCTTTATATTGAGACATCATCTGAAACTGATAATATATTCAGGTGAGGAAAGGTTAGGGATCATTTAGTAATCTGAATGACGAGATAAAGCTAAATTAGACAGAAATCTTCAGAAAAGGAGGGGTAGAAAACGATGGATTTCTCAGCAGTTCTATTAGGGGAGTAGGAGGAGAGCACTGAGCCGTTGGCCAAACGTGGGGGAGCAAGACTAAAGTCGTAAGCCTTTGTTTGACTACACCTGCCAGCAAAGAGCTGCAATCTGCCACTTCTAACTCTCCGAGAAAAGTCGTAGGGAAAGTAGATGCAGACGGGTAGAAGGATGCGACAGCACCAGAGCTGAATTTTTGCCATTCAATCCTTCTTTCTGCATTCTCTTTCTCTATCTCTCTCATCATTCGGGATTTTCTTAGGAATAAATAATAGAATCCTTGCATCAAGCTCCACTATTCTAACCGAGAATGTAAGAAAATAGTGGCAAAAGGACTTGTAGCACCACACACATGCATATAACCTGATGTTAAATTTGAATTTTGCCGCTATCCTCCCTGCCCCTAATATTCTAATAAGAATTACAGCTTTGAGTTTACGCATGAAAGGTTTTTTGTTTTAAATTTTAGCACCAAAAATCTTCAATCGAAATTTTTTCTGAAGACCGCTAGAAGAGTCTTCTACACGGAAATAATAGGACTATGTGTGAGAGAATGGGTAGAAAATGACGGGCTTCCATTCAGTGCACCAAGTCAGTGTGTCTGTCCCTCCACTTATCGAATATCCAGATTGAGTGGAAAAAAATGAGGGCATAAGCTAAGCTGGTAGCACATGGCAAGAGCGAGCTTGGGCATAGATCTGATGGTAGAGCATGCAGGAAAACTTGTCTGCTGCATAAGAATTCCCTACTGTAGGCAGGAGCCGAGGAAAAAGTGGGTGAAGATTCATCGTGAAAACTTCCTTGTCATTTTCTTTGTACTTACATAGTGAAAATAGAGAGATAGTTTGGGAGGAGTGATATAGCTTGAGGGAGAAAGATTGAGATGGTTGAGTGAGTAAGAGAGGTGGTACAGGCAGGCAAAATGGAGCATAAGACTGAGCGAGCATCGTCACAAACAAGTGCAGCAGAGGAGGGCACGACACTCTCAATTCCTGTCTCTGTGCTAAACAAGACCAGTTTTGATTATCTTGTCTTGTAATTTCCATGCTCACCTAAATGTGTGCATTACATACAGGTACTAGCATCCTTGTTATAGTTTTTCAACAACGCTTTGCATCTTCACTCTAAAACAAAACAATACCACGCTGTTCCTCATTGCAGGGAGGGCTAGTCTAGTCAGATGAAGGCACACTCTTAGAATGCAGTCATATGTAAATTTTTTAGTTGGAGATAAAGCTGTGGGAATGTCTGCTGTATTTGCCCAGGAATATGTCTATTATTATAATGGCACCATTTCTCCCGTCTCTTTTCGTCTCATGTCTAACTTGCACTCATTTTCTCTCTTAAGTTTCCAAAAAATGGCATCACAGTTCACGTGCCTAACTTTCAAACTTAAACATTCTATGTATGTATGTACATCTCTTCAGTACAGTATACACCACCATCAGTATTTATTCCTGTACTGTGTCATCACAACGGCAGCGTACGTACTATGGAGTGTGCGGAACGAGCAACATATGTCGTATTTAAGTCATGAATGCCAAAAGCAAAGTGAAGACAAACTGGGGATTTCTTTTAGTCACGAAAGATGTATCAAAATACAGGCCTAAGGAGTCAGTTCCATACGTAGTAAAAATCTACAAATATTTGTTTTCTTCGCATCATCATAGTTGTCGTCGTCATCGTCAAATTAAAGAGTAGATGGTTTGAAGGAAAAATGAGAAAAACAACTTGAGCTTGCAGAACATCATGACGAGCCCTGGAGCGAGTAGAGTAAATTGTGAAAGCTAGGTAGCTCTTTTCACCAAGAGCAGAGCAGTGCGACTTCGTTCTCCCCAACCAGTGTCAACGAGAGTGAGGAAGATGTATAGGAAAAAAGCTCGACAGATCGATCAGCCAGAATGACAAGGGGATCCTGTGGCCGTTGCTTCAGCTGTGCTCAAGTGGTGTGCGTGTGTACTCTTGTATGGTTTTGCCCAGTGGAGTTTCGGAGAAGGCAGTATTGTGAAATTTGGGTGGGAGAGCTTTAGTTTTTGTGAATTGCTAGGGAAATACAGGGAGCGAGGGACTTGGGAGATAGAATGACTTAAAGTAAGAACAGAGATCCAAAAGGCTACCGTTTTATCTTCTGTAGTGACGTACTTACGTTGTATTACCCCCTGTGTGCGTATGTGCATGCTAACAAACGAATTGTTCTCCTCCTTTTTTCCCTCTTTATCTGCTGTCCAAGGAATGGAAAAGGAGCTGTATGCACTTAAGAATTAAGGCATCCTTATTCTTGAGGAAAATCAGACCTCCTGGGACTGCTCAATACTAATTGGATTTGTCCTATTTCAGTGAGAACATGTATCTAATCTCAACTTGTCTCTGTGCCTCGCTCGCCCCCAACTCTGCTTCCTAATGGTTTCAGCTCTTTTTTCATTCCGTTTGTCTAATACCATGGGCATAGACTAGTTATCTAATTTCCTCGAGGAAATGAATAGAGTCAGCCTCTAAAACTTGACTCTCAACACCTATGGTCATGCTGTGCCCACGTCTGACTGATGATGATGGAAGTGAATGGATCTAAGTAGGAAGAAGGTTGTCTGTGTGTGTGTGGAAGAGTGAGATGGAGAGAATGGGATCGGGCTCTTAATTAGAACAGGTTCAGAGGGACAAAGCACCGCGCGACTCAATGGAAGCGTGTTGTGTTAGCACTCATACACAAAATCAAATATAATGTACAGTGTAAGATGAAGGCACACGAAGGCTTATTAACCGCTGTGCTCGAGGAAATGACTAAAATTGCTACCCATTTCCTATGCATTAGTCAATAAACACAGCGTACTTCTAACTTCCTTCAGCACTTTGCACTTTGCTCCTTGTTAATATCCACATCAATCTCGCGCTAATTAAAGTCCTTTTGCCTCCGAGTAGTGCTATTTTCAGCTTATTTCCCACTCTTTTCTCTGTATAATAATTGCAAATATTACGTTAAACAAAGTCATGTGGAACCTTAAAAATCTTCATGATCTGGTATCAACTTATGAAGCGCTTCAAGGCAAGGAAGGCAATACCTCGAGTAGGATTGATAATAGGCAGTTTTTGTGAAACACCATAGAAATATATATGTCATCGTAGACATATTTTTGACATATGTTGCCCTAGGAATTTTCACGTTTGCGTAGGTTACGTTTGTGTGACGTTGAGTTTCGCAAAGTGTATAATGTAAATGATCTATTAATGTGGTCTATACGCACAGGGTTATTTGTGATTGCCCTCTCCAATTAGAGCAGCCCCATGTGTGTTTTCGCAGAGCACGATCATGTCCCTCCCTGCAAATTAAAGCTTAGCTTGAAATTGGAAAAAAGGGAGAAAAACAAGACAACTCTAATAGCAGGGGCGGGTTCCCGCGAGTTTACGTGCTCATTTCACGACTCTATACAGCCTTGAGCAAACAAGACAGTTCAATGAGTGAGTGTAAGTGTACATGTGTGCTGGGGAAGGACTTAATATTGCAGTCGTTTTTTTTCAAAGGAATCTCATGCGTTCGAGAATTTCCAGTAGTCCGTGTCGGTATGTGTGCTTGTCTACAAAAGGGGAATGAAATTTACATAAGTACATGAAATAGTGATTGTTTTGCCTCTAGCTGTCTCAAATCCTCTCACGTCATTTCCTTTATTCACTTCGTGACTCCTCTTCTCATCTCGTTCATTTCCTTGTGTGCGATACAAATCTGCATATTTTTGAGAGAGTAGCTGATGTAGGAGATGCAACGTAACAATTCAGGGCAGTCTTCCTTTAGCCAAATCATTTTACACACAGTCTAATCATAACTGGGACATTAGAAGTGAACTCAATGTAGTAATTTTAACCATCTTACTTGAAAAAGCTTTGTGGTAACCATGATTACAGGTTACTCAGTAGAAAAGTGTACACCGAGTGTGGCAGTTTCTATTTCTGTGCCCCAACGTTGACGGGGACCTTTTCTTATGTGATTCCAACTACAGTTTATTCTAATGTCAGGCTCGGGTACACTCCTAGCTGGAAAGAAGCATTGATTAGCTACCCGGAAACCCATAAATGGGTGGAGGGAAGTAGAATCAGCCATACCGGAAATGAGAGAGAAATTCTTGACAAATTTTGCCAGCGTGTGTGGTACAGATTAAACACGCAAACAGGTTTGAGAGTGGGCTATTTATGAGCAGCAGGCTACAGGGTAATATTTATACTCCGTGTGAGCGCAAATTAATATAAAAATTGAACTGTGGCACAGGCAGTTGAGTACGTGCGAAGGGACATGGACTAGTTGGAAATGGACTAGTTGGTATGTGTGTACCATGTGTGGTCCAATGGGATTACTTGAAGGGTCAAAACAATGTAATTGTGCTTGCAGCAGCAGTTGCTCGACATTAGTATGTACCATGACATTAATGATATCAGATTTCGGATGGAGAAATACTACGCATTCATACCATGCTGCTCTCATTATACAGCTGTGACCTGCACAACGATGATAATAAAAGAGGCACACAGGCTCTGACTTCCACCGTGTACTTTCGGCTCAAACTGACGTTTCACATGCTAATGCCTCTCTGGCTGGAGCATCTGAGACCTCAAAATCTAATGCTGAGATCCTCCTGACGTCAATGTACAATATTTAAAGAAGTAAACATCATCTACATCAAAGGACTACGGGCGAAAGGAAGATTTGAGAAAAAAACAACTTTCATGCACAAACTTTCCAGATCTGAACCAATTGCGCAATGATATATGAATTCTAAGGACTGAGTTAAAGTTACCCATGTTGAAGTGTTTCTAGCTTGTGCACAAATGGATCGCATAGATGAAAGTGAGCAAGAGGAATTTTGTGAGCGTACCTCAAAAGACGCACAGCATGACATAAACATTTTGCTAATTAATTATTCAATTTTCCATTTGAATTTCTTTTATTTTTACTCACCTCTCACGTCATTCCGAGTTCTAGTTCTCTCTCTCCTTCTCTCTCGTGATGAAAAGACGCGTCTCCTAATTTATTACTGCTTTCATTAACAAATCCGAACAAACAACACTTGTTCATATGGCCCACAAGTGAGCTTTACTTCTGGTTGTGCATGTCATTCCTCATTAAAACTGGCATTGTCTTCTTCTATTCATTTCGATTCAAAGTAGGGCTTTCTTGAGCCCACGCTACATTACGTGGGATGATGAGGTAGTCCCGAAGCAAAATAAGCCCTTTCCAAATGCAAGTTCATTTTTCCAAACAAAATGACTCGTAGTATAAATAATTTTTGGAACTAATTTTGGGACAGCATGGAATTTGTTGATACAAGGGCACTGTTTTCAGAAATCGCACAAAGAACCTAAGGACAGAAGGAAGCGAAGGCAAAGTGAATGCAAGAAGACATCTCCAACCCACTTAATCAGGCCAATGCTGATAAAATATTCATGACAATCATTCCTAATGTAATGAACGTGGGATTTGCCCACACAGGCTTATCCTGCCGCTCATAATGGACCCATGAATTCCGGATTGGTTGATGCACCAGAGGAAGCAAGTAATTTTGGGTATAAGATGAACACATGCCCCATAGGAGTAGCAGTGAGAAGGAGAGAGACCAAGAACATATGAGGAAAAAGAGAGAGGTGCTGGTTAAGTTGACGACGAAAAATCATAGAACCGAACTGGAGATGAGATCGATACAAGGTGTTCCTACGTCTTGAAGAAAACTTGAGTGTGTGTATGCTCTCGCATTCGTGGTGAAGAGTAGAATATAGACAGCGACACACCTTTGTTCGCGCCACATGTGGCCCATGCAGGGAATATTTCAACCAAGGATTTGCTCACGCTTTCCAGTTTAAATCTGCCCCTGATACTTTCACCCTCAACATGATGATTCGTATTTGATACAATTCTACTCAATCGAAACGAAGCTGTGATGAGGACTATACTGTGTACGTGTGAAAGGCGGACAAGGCACCAGGTAGTGAGACTAGTACTGTGAACAATCAGAGGAGAGTGCATTTAGGGACAACAAAGCTTCACATTTATGAGACACCGCCATTTGTACTGGCGTGGGGAAATGATGTGGGTTTTGTGAGCTTAGGAAGTCTGAAAAATTCCCTGTGTGTGCAGGGAGTGAAGTGAATAGGCTTTTGTCTGTATGATTTAGTCTCGTGTTTATTTAGATGGGTTCCCTTTCCTTGCCTTACATACACGCACATCGTGTAGCGTAGCCTGTCCTATATTGCTGACTTACGCTTTTTCCCCACAAAATCTCTCTGCTACCTCTGTTGTTGTTCGAAGCGTCTCTCTGTTTCGTCCGCTTGAAGATAAAATTTTGAGTAGGAACAAAGCATCGAGTGTCAACCAAAATATCCCTACACTGCTTGCATTTTGCTCTTTGCGTGGAAAGAAAGCACAGCGATTGTGTTTTTGTGTATGCGGTAACAACAATGTTGATGCAATGAAATAAATGTATACAATGGCCCAATCTGTAAGTTTGTGTCAAGACAACATTAAATAATTAGATTTAATGCCCTGAAGGGACTTGATTTCATTACAGAATGAAACCCAAGAGCCACATAAAATATTATTGAAACTGTCGTTCGTTCGCTCGTCTACAATAAACACACACATTCCCATAAACAGTATCACACGCAAACGTACACAGCCATTTACTCAAGTCTTCCAACACACATCCACACCCCCAAAAGTTCTTTTAACAACCACGTGGCTCAATCAGCCAAAATCATTCTTTTGGTCATGCTCCCAGTCTGAACACATCCCTCTGTATCTTCATATGCACTTACGAGATAAGAAATGGGAGCAGCTGGTGGGTTCAAACTATCCTCTACTCGTATGACAAGAAAACGATGACACCTCTGAAACTGCCATGTACATTATTGCATTGCATTATTGCGTGTACAAAGCAATCAAGATAACAGATGAACGTATGAAGCCATTTCGTTAAGCCACACATGATTGCAAGTACGAAAAGATGGGAAATGGCTGAAATTTTTCTGTATACATCCAATGAGGCCTCAATCGAAATTTTGTACTCTTCCTCCATGCAAATAACATCTCAGAAGGAAACCGCAGTAAAATCATAACGACTCATACAAAAATTGATCTGTTCAGTCTATATTACTAACACTAAAAATTGAGTCTACGAGCTCACAAAAATTGATAAAAGCTATTATAATTTTTGTGAACTCGTGGACTTCTTCTTCAGTGTTCTATCTGCTCACTTGCGTGAAGTTTACCATTTTGCCTTTATTACTAATTTGTACCAAGTGTATCATTCAAATTTTTCCGGGGCTGCGAAGAGTGTCAACAGTACCTATCAACTCTCAAAAAATTTGCAAGTTGCATGTTGAAATTTCATCAGGACACGAAGGTAGTTTGCAAAATTCATGAGCACCAGCTGCATTCGCTCCCGCATGAACGCTGAAGCGGATGCTCTGCTTCATCTCCTCGCTTTGTTCCTCATCGCTGCTGATGATGAGGAGTAGGCGGATGTGATGATGATTTTGAGAATGAGAATAATGACGAGGAGAGGAAAGTTTTTCGGGATCTTTCTTAATGATAGGAGGACTGACTGTGCATGTGAGAGTTTTGACCCAGGAAGATGGAGAAGAAGACGAGAAAATGTGCTTTCACTCACCATAATTATCTTGCTCATCTACAAAAGACTTTGGGCCAGTTATACTGTGTCTACAGCTTTATATCTGCATATAGCTATGCAATGGCCGGTGGAATGATCATGAATTTGAATAGCACCGCAAAAACAGACTGAATTAACATTGCAAATTTGTGGGAAATTTCTTTCGAGCTCGTCCATTATATTCTATAATAGTTTCTCGCACTTGAGAGGATAGTCATTGAGGATGGATGAGAGGGACGGTCTAGCTCTAGCATGAGCTGATGGCAGTTCGCTTCCACTCTAGCCTGTAATAGCAAGTTATTTTTCCATGGCATTTTGGCATGTTTACAAAACTGTCTTGCATCAAACTGAAAAAGAAAGTCAGGACCTGGGTAATAAGATACGAGTTCAAAAGAAGCCTACACAAGCATTAAATGCTGTGCTGTGTTTTTGCGGTTAACTCAAGTAGAAGTACTATGAAGGTAACGTGTCGCGCATGGACACAGGAAAGCACGCAGAAGATAGACCTTGCTTTCACCACTATTGGCAGGCCGCTTTCTCTATGCACTCTGATAAAGCACAAAGGAAGTGAAAGAGAGCAAAGATAGAAGGAACTTAGTCGAGAGCAGACTCTGAAGAAGTCATGCTTATTCCCCGCTGTAACACTGTTGGGAATAGGCATGATTTAGCTACTGAATTAGATAGGACACATGTAATTTTTATGAGACCACACGCACTGAGTTTCCAGGGGAAACAAAAGCAGATAAAAGACGAACGGGACTATATTGAGCAAGTAGACAAATTTACTTTGCAATTTGTTGCAATAAAATCCGTCGCCATAGTACTTTACTTCCCTCCATTCTACCCACAAATTCTTGCTAACAATTGAAATCTCCAGGTAGAGTTATTTTGTCAGACTCTCCTATCCGTACACTAGTACAAACCTTCGTGAAATTCGCCCACAATGAAGACTGTGGTTTAATTACACCTCATGTCCTTGTCACAGACATTAACAGTAATTCTTCTGAATAAATTTTCGGGTAGTATCTTATAGGATGCAGCAAAGGGTGTCCTTGATTGCCACTGACGTAACCGGGCCGGTTGATAAGTTGGTGTTTGTATTTGAGACCTGGAAGTTTGTTTCTCTCTTACTCTGGAGAGCTCTCACTGCTTAAATCATGTTCATACATATTTGAATGATGGTATATATATGGTAATTACTTGAATTTAAGTACTTAGAAGTCCTAGTTAGTTTTTGAATGCTAATTATATACTTGAACAACTCATTTGTTTGCAAAATCTCAAGGATATTGTTGTCAGCTTGTCGGTCAAGTCAGCCGAATATCGGAACCAGTACACACTTGAAGACTCCAAACTTCAACGTTTCAGATGTAAAGTGAGGACTTATGAACTGTTAAAAGGAACGAGTAAAAGAAAAGAATTTTTTTCCTGCTCGATGCATTTTCATGGTTTGCTTAAGTGGAAGTCAATCCCTTCTAAAGGTTTTTATATCTTACCTGTGTACTTTTTAGGACTGGACGACAAAGAAGCAACAGTGAGAAAGAAAGAAGGATGAGGGGATCTGCCTGAATAGACAAACAAAGATGCCAACAGGGAAGGGTAAAAGATGAATGAAGACTTATATATGCTCATACGAGACTGAGGATGACGAAGCTTGCCATGTGGAAAAACAATAGCATTGTCCGGGGACAACAAATGGGAAAATCGTGGAGGAGGAAAAACCAGTTGGAATCCTGCTCTTACCAATACTTTCACACGAGCTTAGAAGGCCTCGTGGTAAATCCTGCTTGTGCAAGATGAGGAGGAAGAATCAGAGGGAGAAAGAAGAAGAATACGAAGATGAAGCGGCTGCCGGTACAAAAGCAGTGTCGAGAGAAAGTCCTTAATCGTGTCATAAGTTTGTCGAGGTAGGGAGTACCTCTTTCTCTCTCCTGTGTCTCCATAACACACACATACAACCACCAGGACGAGGACCATTAGGAATTGGAGACGGAGAGAAAGAACCATGAAGAAGACCATATCTCATGGCCGCAAAGTTTTCTTCACTAAAGACCTCGTTTAAATTCCAGGTCTGTCTCGACATGTTTGTCCCAATTGTGTGGTAAAATTATGGCATCTCTCCAACTGTTAAACACACCAGTCACCCCACCATAATGGCCTCATTGTGTCCCATCCTCTAGAATGGACAGTCTCTCTCTCATACCCTTAAGAAAAGTACGGGAGCAGCCACATACGCACGTAAATTTCCACTCACTGCACACATGCTAACGTCCTTTAGATGCCCACACACATGCTTGCACATATGTATCTACCTCAGTAACAAGGAACAGAATTCAATTTCATCCTTATCATGAAATTTTTCATTACCATTATTCTTGTTACTCCCTCTCTCTCTCTCTCTCTCTCTCTCTACTTTGATTCAATTACAGTAACCACGACTGGAGGCCAGGCGTTTCCTCAGCGGCAAAAATGAGCTCTCTGCAGGTAAAGTTCTCCTGTCTAACTAAAGTAATTACATATGAAGAACTCAAGGAGTGCTCATGCATGGCAGCTGAAGTTGAGAGACTTAAGATGAGGTAGATAAGCTCACACCCAAGCAACAACTTTTTGTGAACCAGGGAGCAGGAAAAACAGAAGCCTAATCCCTCAGAGTGTATTCCGTTCTGGTGTTTAATTAAGAAGACGCAGATACTGAGAGTGAGGAAAATACCTTTGTGCGTAAGGGGATAGTGAAATTCTGGAGTAATACAGATGTATCCTTGTTCAGTTTGTTATTTATTCCCTTTCTCTGGAACACGACAACAACAAAAACTTTCTTCTGCGTCAACAGAACGATAACTGTAAAGCCAAGAGGTATTTCATACTATTCTGCACAAAATAATAAAGCTTACATTGCTCCGTCAACTTTACTCATTTTCATCACGTAACAGCAACAAAAGACGCTTTCAGGTTTACTTCCTACTGCCATTGGGTTGGAGTCGAAGCAGATTGCCCTTGCCACATCATCTCAACGGTAAGTATATTCCATTCCAACAATGTATGTGTAGCAGAATAAAAATTTTAAAATGTTTACCCTCCTGTCTGAATCTAGATCTTAATTATGATGGTCATGAGTCTTCCTTACTCTTTAATTTTTTTTTAACTTTCAACCTGCCGATGGTTTGACATACTTGAAGTTACTTGTTCTCAATCAAATTATTAACTTTCTCCAAAGCAAATGTATTTGGAAATTTGAGGCGAAAGTTTAAAAAAATCAACTTCTATTTACAGTCAAGTAAAATTTTCATGGTTACGTCCAGTAGCCCTTATTTTTGCCTTTCCCATGAGACGCCCTACTGGCAGTTGAGTACAGGCACAGCTCACAGCGAGCGCAAGTCAAAGATGTGAGAACGGAAATGGTGAGGATTTAAGTGCCAAGCGTCTTGGCATCCCTCGCCAAGCGTTAGGTGATCTAAGGAAATACATACGGACATATGTGCTTCTGTACGAAATGGAGAATGCAAACGAAAGCTAACGGCTTAGACGGGGCAATTCCCTCGTAATGATAGCTGTAACCGTGGAAATGATGCAGAAAGATTCATTACAATTTCTCTCTACACATAGACACTGGTAGCAAAAGAGCCACTGAAACCAGGAACATTATCGCAGTCACTCAAGCTGTTGCGTTTCCTTGCTCACAGCACAGCAATAATCATACTCAGACACGATGCAGCAAGAATCAAAAGGACAGGATCAAACGAGACGGGAACAGCTTCATCAGAAGGATGTTTTTATAGTAAACAACATGGCTATCGCAAAATTCATCCACTCTAGGTATATACATCAAGGTATAATCTACAAGCGTATATGTTGAATGACTTGCGAACGGAAGTACCTATAACTTACTATCCCCTGCCACCCTCAAAGGAATTCAATGTTTCTATCACGTCAAGTTTACAAACAAATATAACTAAGCATACGAAAACACTTGTGAGGGCTATCAATGCATGCTGCAAGAAGCGGGAACAGCTCCTGAAGCTTCGTCAGCATGCATTTTTGAAGTGCCTCCTCGTGCTTAAATATGCAAGTAAATAAATGGGTAGGTCCACTTTTAATCCCCACATATCTGATGTGACTTATATTACAGGGAGTGATTACAGTAAAATCTAAAGGGGACGAGATGAAAGAATGAGTAATGTTGGAAAAAAGGGAGGAACTCACAACCACTATCGACATCATCATAATCATAATTATCATGTTGAAGCATTGAGATTAGACACTAATATACAGAACATAGCGAAGATGTATAAGTAAGAGAGGACATATGTAGTAAAAACATCCAGCAGATTTCACCTCATGAGTTTCTGCTGTGGTGACAGGAGGTCGTTGTGCGTCTAACGACATATTTGGCTAAATTTAGTACTCCCTTACGCATGCCATGACAAAATTTTCCTGCCTTCGCTTTCATATCATTGTGGTTTACTGTCTTTGTTGTTTCCATAATCAACAAAGGTTTTTAAAATGAGTTGCATTATTTTGTTAGCACCATCGTACTTTCACCAGTGGCTTCCACTTACGAACAAAGCAAGTCAGGTGGGGAGCCATTTTTTGTTGAAAATTTATTATGTGTGTGGAGCTACGGATGATGGGACGAGGTAGAAGTAATTTTTTACCATAAGTAGCGACATGTTGTACAGCAATATATGTGTATGGATATGATGTGCGCCATGTCCCCGAAGGATGAGAGGATGTAAAAAGGAAATAAGCAGGAGCATAAAAAGTTCAGTGGAGGTTACCTTAGGGAAAGAGTACAAAGGGAGAGAGGCTCACGTTAAAACAATTGTAGCCAGCGACATGCTATCATCATACTATATGGCTTACCATTACCTGGAGTGAGGCTATGAGTGCATAAATTTAATTGACCAATAAATGTTGGGCCCCGTTCCCCTTTACGTGTCTCATAAAACTTGTGCGCTAGGCCACTTCCCTATTCCTCATTTCCCCTTTTTCAATCAATTTTCTGGTCAGACTAAAAATTAAAAGGCTTGAAAATTTCTTGTAAAACTCCCTCTAAAGTTTACCCATTTCGATCACACATTTTCATACTTTACGCAGTGGAGTGCGATGCGCAAATGAGGAGGAAAAGAAGTGCACATGAAGTGAGAAGAAAGTGATACAGAGAGTACGAATTCAATCAAGTTATTTGTTGATTAAAAGTACATGAACGCCAGGTTATAGCAACGCACGAAGGAGGCCATGAACAAGGAAATTGTGTCTATGAAGCGAGCCTTACAATAAATCATGGAATTGCGACGTGAGAAATTCTAGGTCAGATTCCAATGACCAATCCTCATTATTGTATAGCATAGTTTAATGTAGAAAAGGGCAATTAAATTTTCTATGTCACCTATCCAGGGATGAAATATTCACGCAAAATGTTTCCGAGCTAATGCAGTGCAAGCTAATGGGGTATAATAGGCAGTTTGCTCGGTACGACGTAGAAATATATACGTCATCGTAAACATAATTTTAACATGGGTTGCCATAGGAATTTTCACGTTTACGTGCGTAACGTTTGTGTTACGTTCATTTTAGCAAATTGTCTAATACTACTTGAATGACTTCAAGATATTGTTGAACATTAAAATGCAAAAAAATACTGGAAATGTAGCTTAGTGTAATTGCCGACAACATTGTTAATTTTCTAGGAATACGTTCTAAGGTAGTAGGGATAAAATCGAAGTGACATAGACGTAACGGGCGTGACTGCAAAAATTCCTATGACAACCCATGTTAAAATTACGTCTTTTTTAAGTAATGTCCTCATGTCCGTCAAATACCCTAATGATTAGTGTTCACGCTCAGGTGAAAAAAACTGCGAAGTTTGTTGTATGCTTATTAGATACAGGCCCTTCCGTCTATGTTAATTTAATGTAGACTCTGTCAACCACATTTTCTAAACTGTTTGAATCAATGGTCAGTGGGCCCTTTACTTCCTCTCTCCTCCGTGAACGCACAGTTATCAGTACGACTATAAAAAAACAAACGAACTCACTGTCCAGTGCGGCTGCTGATTCAGGCACCCTTACTATCAACAGCTCTCTTTTTCCTTGTTATATTAACTTTAAATAAACCTACGTTATTAGTGCCAAGTTACTCCCCACAGTTCAGTACACTTATTTAGTTTTCGCCATTCACTTCACACACATTAGTCCTACGTTGCCCTGCCTTTGCCATATCTCTTCAGTCGTCGTCACAAGCACATATTATCCACGATCCATACGCAATAATTAGGGTCCTAGGCTCCTCGAGCCACCCTCGCAGGGTTTATTGTTTACTTTCTATGAAAGTCTACTACAATCTTCGCTTACAATTGTACCTCCTGTCACAAAATTGCAGTTGCAGTTGAGGCAAATGCCATAGATATGAATGCCTCAGACAAAGAATGATTATTCATTGCGTTACCATGCATGAAAGTCCAACGTTCCATCTAAACTGCATCGATATTCCTATAACTCTGTGACTCGCGGTCTACCACTGGAACAAACTTGATACCACGTACCTTCTTGTTTCTATTAGAAGCAAAAGTTCAGTTGCTCGACTCCATACTTCACCTATCAACGCCATAATATGCTCCTGTTCGTGGCACATAGTTGTAAGACGTGGAGCATTTTATAGGCTAACGATACGTCAGTGAGGAATCTATTGTCAAGTGAAACATTTTTATCCTTCATTCCAGATAGCAGCGGGAAGCTAGGCGGTGGGAATGAAAGTACAGTCATGAGCATCATATTTCTTCTAAGAAATTACAGAGTGCATTGAAAAGACTTGTACATCAATGTATTGTAAATTATCCTTTCCTTTTTTCTGAATGGAGCAACTCCCGTCACTATGGAAAATCGATGGATGGTAGTGTGAAAGTTGAACGCTTTTATAAATTTCAATTGCACTCAGAATAATACCTCATAGTGCCTGCTTTTCTAATTATATATTCTAGTCTACCTATCTTACTCGTTCTCTTCGGTCAAGGAAAGCCTGAAAGTATCTCTAAATCTCCCCCCGATGGGGAGCAGGGTAGTCGCGTTAGCCGGCAACTATGCTGTACCCCATCGGGGGGACATTTAGTTTAGGTATAGCTTAGTTGGTCGTCACCCGCTTGGAAACCCCTCTTTGACTGATTTCACTGAATTTATTTGAATTTCCCTGAATTTATTTGAATTTTTCTGAATTTATTTGAGTTTTCCCGAGTTTATTTGAGTTTTCCTGAGTTTATTTGATTTTTCCTGCGTTTATTTGAATTTTTCTGAATTTTTCGAATCCACTGGATCCAATATTCATGACACTGACCATTGCTCTACAACTTTCACTTGAAATGAAGAGCTTGCATTCTCGTATGTAAGTTCCACTGAGTTAATCAAAAAACGTTTGACGTAGCGATGATAATATCGAAAAAAAATTTATGTCACCACAGCACGAGTCACATTGCCAACATCATTACACGCAACGCGACTAAAAATACCAAGAGAAGCTGAAATAGTTTTTTGCAACTTGAGGCTGCAACTAGTACTTTTTCTAAGTAGTGGATTTGAACTATTACTTTCTCTTTCTATATATGTATCTCGCGTTTCAAATGCTTTGCTTCTGGCTCAATTGAACTGTCCCGCACAACAAAACTTCCACGAACCCAATGGAGCCCTTGAATTTACGCTAAACGGATCTAGCAAAAATATTATGTGGGTGCCAAGTACATTTTAAAGAGCAGACATTGAAAGCTCAGTCCATCAGCTCTAAAACTAGCTATCTATACTCATGACTCATTGACATTTAGTTGAAAGTTTGAAAACAACTCAGGAACTCAAGGTAACATGAAAAGCTTAGAGCAGGGTAGCAACAGAGATGGAACATACCAATGGCTGAGGGGGAAAGAGAAAATGTCTTTTTACGTGACCACGTCTTCGCATTGACGATCAACTAGATAAGCTCTGCAATCGCAAGTTAATTGGCTGATTTCCAAAGATGATGAGATGTTAGAATAGGGTGGATTTACATTGGACTGAGGTACTCCATAGAATCAAATAGTGGTGCTTAGGGTATCTACCGAAGCCTTTGCACGTGTGAGGAGATTATACTCTCCAGATTCTCATGCATATTAGTCTCCTCTCCATCTCAATTTAAATTCAGAATAGGCCACTAGGAATGGAAAGATCCGAATGATTGAGGAGCTCAAGTTGATGTGGACGCAGACACAGATGTCAAGCTAAAGGACAGGTTTGTTTCAAACCAGTAGATCTGTTGAAATTCGCGAGGACTTTTTCCAAAAAATCTACTTCTGCTATGCATGATCATAATTTAATTTTCGTTACTTACTGCTGCTTGTTTTTGAGATGACAAGAGAAAGATTTTCATACAAGGGACTCATCAGTAAAAAAAATGCATTCAGATAGGAAAAAGAAGATTAGGAACTATTTTCTGATTCAAAAATTAGCAAGTGCTTGGATTTGTTCGACCAATTATATGATGCTACTGGGAAAAAGAGAAAGTCTATGAGATTTGGAGGATATCGGTTGGGTTATCGCAGAAAGTAATAGTGGGAATTCGAAAAGCACTTTGTGTATTCCTGTATATCCACGGCGAGTTTTTCTAGGCCCCAGCTATGAACGGTCCAAGAGAGTGGGATGGAACGACTATACGGACAGTCATTGATTTTCCATGTTACTCCATCTTTCTACCCGCTCATTCACTTGTTTTATGAGATGAGCCCCAGTGGAGATAATCTATATCCATTACTGGAGGGAGAAACGCCAGGGATTTTTAAGGCTTGATCGCTCAATCATCCACTAACATTCATTCTCATTAGTGTGGCCAAAATGTTCCCACTATGTTGCCGGGGCTACGTTTAACTATACTACACCTCCTCTGTCCCTCTTTCGATCTCTCTCGTATACACCAACACTTTACTTCTCACTACCAATTCCAAATCTTGCTTCGTCTCAATGCCCCCATCACAGTAAGGATACTGCATTCACCAATGCCGATGCTCAAAGTTTCCATGTATAACTATCATCAGGGAAAATGTTACACAACACACACTCAAGCTAACGTCTTACGTGTGACTATAGAGGCTACAGCTATAGTTGTACTGCGTGCGTAGATTCCCATGAATATTTGTATATCTAACTTATTACTTCCTTCTCCCTCTCTCACTGTCTAAATATCAACTTCAATCATGGTCCGTGAGATTTTCAGCCAACGCTGCGTTATTCGTCTAAAATATAACGGATGCTGAACAGAAAGTTAACGGCATGACCCAGAAAATAGAAGTGAATGTACTAGCAGTCGGTAAGACCTACAGTAAGCAGAAAAGAAAGCCGTGGTAGGGAAAACGATGTAGGGAAAAGTAATTGAGCCATTTTACCTATGTTTTAATAGGCTCTACTACTCTCTTTCTCTTGATCCTTGTTGAGAGAACCAAGAACAACGTGTTTGCCTTTTTTGCCTCTCCCCATCTCTGCACCTCCACTTGCATACCCGTACTATGTGAAGAGAGGATGACGTGAGACATGCAATTTTCTTCCAGCCAACAGCCTGGCGATACTTTCAACTGTGCATGCACCCACGTCTATGAACACAAGCGGTACACCCCTCTCAAAACCTTTACCAGGAGTTAAAGAGTGAACTTCTCAGACGAAGGAAATGAAGTTGAGCGAATGTGACAATAGAAGTTTTTACAGTGTTCTTTTCTGCCAACATTTCAGTCTCTCCCAAACAGTTATGCCACACTTTGTCGATAGTTCTGTCCAAACTACCCACCAGAAAATCTTGACATGCACGCTATGCCTAAGCAGATCCTTTTTACTTTTGCAGCAACTGCAGCACACAATCTGGTCAATTTTTTTGTACATGTTGGCCTATCATTAGAGCCCTCCTGGTATGCAGCAGTCAGCATTAACTGCACTGACTAAACTAATCATTTTTCGCTCTGTAAGTACAGCCCTCATTTATTTCATTCAGAATCCAACCGCCTGTTGACCGAGGTGTACGAAAAATATTTTAAAAATCACGTATTGAACCTCGAACGAATTTTCTCAAATTTTATCGTCATGACTACAGGTTTTTTCTTTTTGAAGCTTTTTCCCACTGCAATAGGGAATTAACGTATGGGAGGTGACACTTCCACTCTCCAACATGTATGCCGCCAGCAACGCTTTCTTTGTAGTCCTGCGTGAACGTAAATTTTTGGTCCTATATTTTAGCATCGTACACTTAGTATAATCTTAGGGTCTCAAAGAAGGCGTCGTTGGCGTCCCGAAGCTTTACAGTCCGCAGAGAAAAGTCCATTTGTAGGGAGCAGATCCAAAAAGATGTGTATGGTGAAAATTGTTAAAAGATCTATTGAAATGTATGTTACTCCCTCTAGTTCACGTTACAGTCTTGATAGAGTACCTTGAACACTCATGTTGTTCATAAATCAAGCATAGACACTTTCTCAAACATGCATAGCATACACTGTGTTGCATAATCTTCATTTACTCAAGAGTCTTTCCGGTTAGAGCTTTTCAGGTGCTTCATTGCTATATATCCAAGTTGGACCAACTTAAGGTATACCCTTAATCGTGAATAGCTTCCCAAGTTCTCGAGCTACAGCAGTTGAGAGCACAAATTCCGAAATTAGAGCCTTGAGGTATATGTTAAATGTATAGGTAGTCCAAGTTGAAATCGCCAAAAAATGGTATGCAATATTGGAATGCACATTGGAAGAATTTTGTGCATAAAATGTTGTCTACCTCGTCCACGAATCCGCGCAAAAAGTTAGTCAATCCAACAAATCAAAATCCACTGGTACTGGGGATCTGTTCACCCAGGTCTATTGTCAACACCTTAAGCCCTCCAAATATTCAACTTCAACGATGTTCAAAAAGCCACTTAAAATACTTTCGCTATAGCTTCACATTTTTGTACGAAAAATTGTAATCATATGCTGAAGTATGTCCGTGGAGAAGTCATCGAGGAGGGAATAGGCAGCATAAGAAAGTAGATATAAATAACCAAGAATGAAGACAGTAGGGAGAGGGGAAATTGACAAGTTATTCTTAAAGCATAATGCTGGCAAACAAGCCTCTGAGCGCAGTGGGGTCTCGCTAGTTCGCTCTCACAATGATCAAGGTACGTAAAGCTCAAGTTGGATCTGCTGCGTGTCACCTAGTCATTAGAGTTGATTAGCTACAGAATGTGATGTGCTAGTGAGGAACACGTGCTTGCGCAACTACAAGCAACCTGTACCCTTCTGCATATTCATCTTTAAATACGTATTCTACAGTATACTACGTATAAAGTTTTTAGCCGCGGTAGCTGGCTAGAGATGATGTTGAATGAGTCATCAAAAAAAGAACACCCTTTAGACTTAGCTGCAGGTCGCAGCATTTTCCAAACCGACATGAAACTGAGATCATTAGGTAGGGTACGAGCAGGACATGAGCTTTTTAACTCCGCCAGTCTCAGAAACCAACTGGTGTAGTCTTACAGGTCACAAAACTGACGATAGGTCAAAGGAAAACTGTGGGGATGGCGATGACGTCATCGAGTTGCGTCGTAAATATTGCTCCAGCCCTCGAACGCAAAGGGGGAGGAGTTACAGGTGACGCAAAAGCTGAACGGGAGGGAAAGGGGAGGAGTTGGGAAACTCTACATAAGAATATTTCAGTTTTCACTTCAGCATGCATTTCACCGCAATAACGTGGAATATTACGTGATTGTGATTGGACAAAATAAACGAGATTAAAACTTCTTCGCGGTTCAGCTGGAGGCAATGCTTGAGCCATTCAACGGATTAAGTAATGTATGGAAAGTTATCTGGAGGGCTTCAATATAAAGATAGGGTCCGAAAAAATCAAAATGTCATGGGTTTCCGCCCGCCCGCAGGAAACTGCCCTGAATGATTGCCCTCAGCTAAACATTTTGGTCATTTTGCTACTGTTTGAAAATGCCTGGCATCTTGAACATTTTCGGTACTTTCAAGGGTATATTAGACGCCAGTTTCGAAAACTTGGCCGTCAATCTTCAATCAAATCCACTTAGAACCAACATTGGTTATGCGTCAGTTGACAGAACGGACACTTGTCCGACTAAGAGTTGACCCCAACACAGTTAGCCGAAGACTGTTTACCGAAACATTCGACTGTTGACCGAATACCAGATGACCGAAACCAAATGGCCGACGACAGTTGGCCGAAGACGATTGGCCGACACCGAAATACATCGCGACAGTTTACCGAATGATTGGAATATATTTATTTAACTGCAAAAAACAACTATTAATACTGTTAGAAATGTTCCTAATACTTATTTCTAAGCTTTAGTTTGTTCTATGATAATAAGAAGTGCTGGTCTGACGACTTGTACTGTTGTAGTTGTACTTCAGACCATGCTACTGAATGTGTGAATTCGGATGGTCGAATTCAATAATATTCTTCAAACATGCCTGTGAATTCTGCGTCAAGATTCCTAACGAATGCAACAAGATCTAACGACTGCTCAGAACAAGGTATACGTTAAAAGTGCCACCAATAATTATGGTCAATCAGAGAGTTCATCATTGAACAAGCTCACATGGGGGTGCCACAACTGAGATGACTTAAAGGTAAAAGCTTAGTCCTGATCTTTGTCACTGCTATCCTCTCCATGTTATAACTATGAAACGGTAAACTCTTTATTTAGTTGATGAGGCTACTAGGGATACCCCGGTTAGCCCGGCAATGGATTCGACATTTTTGTCATGGCTGCCTCATTTAACTTAACTGTTTCTGCGATTTTTGACTTGTTTAGTTTTTCTGAGCGTAATTCAATCTGGTGGTATTGATACTTTCTTTTTGTAATTGAATTAACATAAAATGGTTATTCGGTAAACTGGCGCGATTTATTTTGGTGTCGGCCAACAGTCTTCGGCCAACTGTCGTCGGCCATTTGGTTTCGGTCAACTGTTATTCGGTCAACAGTCGAATGTTTCGGTAAACAGTCTTCGGCTAACTGTGTTGGGGTCAACTGTTAGTCGGTCAAGTGTCCATTCTGCAAACTGTTGTACAATCCCAACATTATATGACGGTCATTTTTCATTCAATAAATGCTTAGATAATTTGGGCACATGATGGCCAGTACATGCAAACAGGTTGTTTTAAAGCTACTTCTGATTTTTGCCCTGAAAGTTCCAAAATGTCCTGTTCTCAAACTGTAGTCGTAATTCGCGAGGCATTTTGCGCGGGAATTTATTTCTGTCCATTTTTAATTAAAGTTACTTGCGAAATCAGTTCAGTAACACATTTGTTTGACTGATTCAAAGCAGATATCTCCCCAATTTACACTTTCCCTCCCCAAATAACTCATCCGCTCTACCGCGGCTCCCACGCTCGAGAATCTCGAGATATTTTTCTTCTTATTTTTTTTTCTAAAACCAACCTATCTAGATTTCATTGGTTTCCCATACGAAAGAATTGAATACAGCAATACATAGCAGAGGCTCTTCTTAGAGTTAGAGGTTGTTTGAAACACATTCAAAATTCATAGCGAGAACGAGAAGTGAAGTTGTGAGAAGAGTCCGAGTGAAATGACCGTTTGGAAGCATCTGAGGGGAAAGGGTAATTTAATATTTAAGACCTCTTCTTACTGCTTTCACTTCAAGTCAGACTTTTATCTATGCAACCCAAGAAGCAAGTATGTTTTATGCCCCTACTTTCTTCACCATAATTCCATTCAGGCAGAATATGTTGGAAAGTATATGAGAAGTGGGTGGGTGGATGGTGGTAACTGAAGTTGTCCTGTAGATTTTAATATGGGTGAAACAGATGCTTCTCGCATTATGCATGCATTGCAACCCACTATAGTTCCTTCCTAACGTGGGATTTAACGGACTTTGCAATACGATCAACCGGCCCCTACATCTCCCTTCCATGCCTTAAGAAATGCCTAACCCCCAACCTGGGCATAAACTCTCACCTTAATCAAATTTCACTTTTAGCAGAAGCTGAAAAAAGTCTTGAATCGTAACCGGAACTTTAGTTTGCATGGATTCATGTAATTCTGCCTAACTTGAACGGAACGAGAAAATAATTAATTTGTAAGTATTTCCGAAGACACAATAATGCAGCACCCTACTCCGCACGTAATTAGATACTGATGTGTCAATATACAGACTGACATATTCATTTGTGCACATACAGTCGGTAGCGCTGCACTTGCATGTGTAGTGCAGCGTACACGAAGTTGGGGTGGCGCTGATGGGTTTTTCATTATCCATCGAAAGGCTGGCAACGGGAGAATGACTGACATAAGAGCCTACTTAAGCACATATATGACGGAGATGATTCTTTAGGACTTGTACCAGCACCACGGATGGGTTATTCAAGTTGTGTAAAATGATGGCAGACGGTCCTTGAGCAAGACCGTCTTCCTTCCTTCCTCCAGCGAACGGCGTCAGGAAATTCATCAAGGTTGTAGAGATATATAGGGAAGGGGAAAGTGGAAGAAAAGTGGCAACTTTTGAAGGGAAAGAAGAGCGACGAGGCCTGGTCGACATGAGAGCTTTCATAAGCAGCTGTGGTATACCATGTTAGATTCTCAAGACCATAAATTATTTTGCCACGTACTTTCTCCCATATACAGCCGAACAGCACAAATATAGGACGTCGGCTTTTGTTGCTCAGGAGGTGTGAACAAGGATCCTAGCATACATGCTATGTCGTTAAACACATTGTATTAGCTTAAGCCTCTGATGAATCTTGTTACCCGAACCACAAGAGCGGATGATAGCTTGCATGAATTAATGAAATAACGTATGTCATGGAATCTATTTGGTTGAAATTTTAATCGATCCATCTGTCTACATGTTGAAAAAGACACGGTTTTGAACAGTCATAGTTCCACTCACGTTGCCTTCTCTAAAGTACAAGAATATACACCCCTCAAGTGCTCTAATATCACACCGAAGTATTTCATCATTAAATCTATCCCGAAGCTGTATGAAATTTATTGATATGAGAAATGAGACCCATTTTCTTTACCAGAGCAGGAACATGCTTGCTTCAACTTTTGTGAGAATGAAGGAAGAATGTAAGTCCAGGGAAACGAGAAAGAAGTCATTGGAAAGAGACATTATTATGAATTCAGGTAGATTGTTTTACTGTTGCTTAACAGGGGCACTGAAAGGATGGAAGGAATGTGACAGTTAGATGCGCTCGACAGAAACTCATTTCCTCAAGCTAGAGAAATTTTCAGTGTGTATACTGTACGGAAGCTATTGAATGGGCCTGATGTATGAATGCCTTCATTTTCTAAACTCCTCAGCCTTGCTCTGTTGAAAACGGCTTTTGAAAATGCTTCCTTCCTCCCTCCCTTTCTCCTCAGAGGAAACTTAGGTCTCATCCAAATTGATTTTTCTTCAAGAGTCATTATCATCAGTGTCAACGTGAGCTTACAGTTGCCCAATATTTCCGAAGCTCCGCCGTGGAATTGAATGGTAAGGATAGTATGTTAAATGCCGTAAGTTTGAAAAAATCATAGTAGTCATTGTAGGGCTTTGAGAAAGTTAACATAAGTTATTGTAGGTGAACATGAGGAAAATTGGATGTAAAGTTTGTGTCACAGAGTACAGGGTGGGCCAATTTGAGGTATACACTTTCAATCGTGAATAACTCCCGACACTTTTAGGCTATGACACTTTTGAATACCGATTCTGAAACTAGAATTTTGGGGTAATTTTGTGACTCGACTCCCATAAAAATCGATCAATAATTGGCTGAGAAATTAAAACTAAAAAAACATTAGGTTTTTACATGGGTTTGGTGGGTGTTTTTAAGGCCTTTTTTTAGACTTTGGACGCTTATATCTCCTGAACTAATGATCGCAGAGCCATGTGAAGCACTTGTTCGAAAGCTGAGAGTTCAGAGAATGTGTGTATTATGCGTTTAAGAGGTGACCTTAAGGGTGGACCCAAAATTTTTAAAAAATCTGGGCTGTTTTTGAAATTTTGGGTTTCCTCTTGAGGTCACCTGTTATTTGCATAGACACATTCTCTGAGCTCGCAGCTTTCGAACAATGAGCTCCACATGTCTTTGCGATCATTATTTTGGGAGATATAGTTGTTCTACGTGTTGACTATCCTTTATCACTCTGATGTCAGCCACATGTGGCTTTCACTCAAATTATCTATAGAATCTCTTCAGTTACGCTAACAAATACAAGGGGTTTATTGTTGACGAGAGAGAGAAAAAACTTAGCAAATAGGAAATTGCTTCATTGAACCCATCCTCCTTTCCACATCTTTCTCTATCCGTGACACCCTTTATTCTCCTCAACGTCTTCTCAGGCTGGCTTTTTACAACAGGAATGCATAGAACGTGAGCTATGACAACTGACTTCGTGATGCGGGTACAGAGGAGTGGAGAAAGTACGATCCAGGGCCGCTGAAATTGTATGTTTGCGACTGATGTCGCCAGTACTCGTCTCTGAGTAAACTGATAACGCCTTTCTCTACCTTTATTTCTTTTGATTAGCATAAAAGGCTGACCAGGATGACGTTTGGACGGCTTGCATCTATTTTTTTTACTTACTTTTTACTCTACTCCACTGCACTGTAACGTAGTACGTGAACTAGGACAACACAAATCTACTGAAAAGAGGCGATTACTGTCCTACCACAAAATTTTTGCTTGTCTGAGTGAATTGGGTAAGTGAACGCTGTTTAGAGTATTAAAAAAAATGTATGCCTTTAATACTGCTACTACCGTCGTGAACGCAATGAGATCTCACATTCGAGCCTCCTTTCCCAGAAAAATATGACAAATCTGATCATGAAATGCAAGCTTCATGCTTACAGTGAATCCATCTGTCGAAAAATTCCCTATGTTTAAGCGCGGATTGATGAATCCGGCGATCATTGAAATTGTCCTGCCGTGGAGTTGTCATCTCGAGGTCTTGCGCGCAACAGCAAAAGTGGTCTTTAATAGTGGGTTTTCTGGATTAGGGCTACATCAATCGATAGCTACGGATGTGGACATATGCCTTGCGTTAGTCTCAGGTGTGTAGGTGTGATGGTGGACCTGCTATGTGTGTGCGTGTTTGCGTATTTTGGCAGTTTGTCCTGGATTTCTAAAAAAAAGAGACAAGAGGTTTCTCCCTTCTGGTAGGTGATCTATGAGTGGGGTGGAATGGCCGCACGCTTTTATTGTGGTCAACGTCATTGGTCACGGCTTACAATGGGTCGTAATGACAACGGTATTATGCCGCTGTCTATGGAATGACGTGGCCTTTCAAACGTATTTATTACGTCGCCAGTGGTGCAAGTAAACGTTGGACGAACGAGAGCGAGGCTGCAGCTGAATCAAACTTCTGCAGTGTGATCTCGAAATATCCCTCGGAATGGGCTGCAGGGTAGGCGCGGAATCGCTGTTTCTCTTTTTGTTGTAGATTTTTATAGGTTGGTTGTGACGGGATATGAGGGGGTGAGGCGGTGAGAGGCATCACAAACCTACGGAACTTACACCGAATCCCCAGGTACAACCAACCTACACAAATCTACACCACTCCGCGATTACCCTGCTCTCCTTCAGGAGGATATTTTATACTTTTACATCCTGCTCGGCCGAAAGCTCTGCTTAAGAACTGTCGGAGAACATCAATACTGTGCTGAGACGTGTACCGGATTTGGACAGGGATTGAACCTAACTATGTTATTACATTTTTTCTTTGCGTTTACAAATGTTTAGTTTTTGTAGATGGGCTATCTTCATTTAGCCTACTGAGTAAGGAGACAACAAATATTCCCTTCTACATATTCCCTCATTGGTCTCCAACGTTGGTAGTGGCGACTCTGTACCTGATCCCTATTTAGTCCCCCCGCGGTATTTCTGGGTTGAATCCTCGACTATAGTGCTGGATGCTGAGTTTCCGTGACGGCATCTCACAAGTCCAAGGGTGTCACAGATCTCGTACAGAGCGGATAGAAGTGCATTTTTGCTCTCTGAGTCCAGGCCCCGGCAAGTGTTTAACGTTGCATAGTCTGGCAATGCAAACCAGAACGGGAGAAACAGAGTCCCAACCGCCTCCACTTCATAAGTGAAATAAAATTGTGGAATAACGCACCTTAAAATCTCTACATCTAAGGCCATAACCTGCACGGGCCCACTTCTGAGATTTGAAATTTTATGGTGCAATTTTAGCAGAGCTGCCGCGGAGAACAGCCCCTCGCTTATGGTTTTGCAACTTTGTTCCAGGTAGATGTCAGTTTGTTGTCTGATCTCGTTCATTATTAAGTGTTAAGCTGAATTCGGCCGTCGGACTCACACACATAACAAGCAGAGAAAATGTATCATCTGGTAAGACAGAAGGAAACCCCTGAGCACGTGTGAGTCCTAGGGGATGTGTACACGCAAACGTGACAACAAGGACAAGGAAGGTAAGCCGCTTAGGTCAATGGACTTTCTTCAGATTACTTTCCCTCATCCCTAATTGGTAAGCATCAAGATTAGCCATTGGGACAGGCATATCATGATGATGGTTAGCAAAACTAATGTTCTTGCTTCATAATCTCGTGTCTTCTTCTCTAGCATCATTATCATGTCATCTTATTGTCCTTCACTCTACTTGACTCTACTCTTTCCCCAGTCTTGACTTTCAACTGTAAAAAAACCCAGGAGATTCTAAAGATACGGACAGCAAAATCGCGACATTTTTACAATTGTTTGCTGCTGAATACTCACAATTTTTTGCAGCTATTTGTCTAAATTGTAGCTTTACTTTCACAGTCATTTGCGGCTGAATACTTACCATCAATCGTAATTAAATCATTAGAGGTAGAAGCGAGTTTTCAAGATGCAAATGAAAACTACAGAATAAATTATTTAGCATCTAGGAGGTCTGCTTATTTAGTTAGGAAAGAATGAGAGGACGAAAAGGGTTTCTTCACGATTAAGCAGCATGACGTGAATATGGAGGAGAATTTTGCATTAGCCAACCTGTGGGTTTCCTTTTACATTAATATGCATTAACAGTATAGAGGAAAGGCAACAGTTGGGATAACACATATGAAATTCACAAGAACAAATTAAGCTTCAACTTCACCAAACATGTCCAATCAAGGTTGGAAGTCATAAAATTTTTAATGATTCACTTTCCTGAAGGCCTCCCCAGGAACAACTGACAGCTTTTGCATTACAATGCTAAGAAAACATAAATAATCAGTTGGTTTCAACACACTACTCCGCTTCAATCAGTAGGTATTATAATACCAGCACCGTACAAAAATATTCCGCTCCAATTCACATCACATTGTAAATAGTGATTGTTGAAATATTTGGGCAGAAAGTTACAGCTAACTGTAGAGGAGGAAGGGCTAGCGGTGGTGAATTTCCTGTGTCTCACCCATCGCCCTTGTATTCGCACACTTGTTTTGCGTGCATAAAAGATTTATGGTGAAAATGCTATATACTAGAGGACATTCCATAGAGGAACTCTTCCAGTTTTTCTTGTCACTTCATGCGGTCACTATTAAGTTGGAGGACGAAGTCAAACGGCAGTGGCGATGTAGTGAAAACGTGGAGTGCTCACGTGTGTGACCACATGTAAGAATTATTTAAAACGTATATGAGCAAACACTTTCTCTCATTTTAATGAGTAATGAAGGACGCGGATGCAGTGGTGGTAAGGTAGTTTGATTGCTTTCACCCAAAACTACTTCGCTCACTCACTTGTAGTGAGGTACACGCAAAAACACACGTACATGGGTGTTCAAATACCACAAGGCAGATATGTATACCATTCTGAGTGTGGTTCACAGTGGAGGCAAGTAGTAGCAGCAGCAATGTATCATGCTGCATGAGAGGTAAATGGCTATCGCTGCTACTCCAACATTGCCGCGGTTTTAGTTTCAGCCAGCAATCAAGATTTGGTTTGCGTGTGTGGCAGTAAGCTTAATCGGGAGTAGCCGTGTCGTAACTCGTAAAGGAAAATGAAACCAAGTTATCTGTAACTAAATGGTCGTAGCTTGTAGACACTATAATGTAAACAGTCTAGCTTTGAGGACAAATCAGAAAACTCCGGCGGCTTTCTTTGGCTCACTGGCGTCCTCAAATGCATATTACCAGCTGTAAGAATATTTTCTAAAGGTCAGCGGGCACTATGAGAATACCACGTTTTTTTTTTTTTTTTAAATTTATGGCAAAATGTTTGTTTCCTTCCTTCACAGTCGGAATCTAAAATTACACAATCTTGTTCGGTCTTATGTTAAAATGCATTACAGAGGAGACCAAATTTTTTTATGTTCAAAAAACATAGCCGTCACCTAAATTACTCTATCTTAGTGATGGCATGTTTCTTCGAGGCTTAGACTCATCAAAAAGAACAAAAGGCTTACCGCACTGGGTTGACTCCAGAAAGACTGAGACTAGCACAATGAGAAGCACAAAGTGGAAAAAGTGAGCTTAAAATAACGCAGACATAATCAAAATAAATTGCACTACTGCAGCAGATCCCAAACTCACACGTTCGGTCCAAGTATACACTCACATACACTCTGACGAGTTGATGTGAAGAGATCCAAGCGAAGGACAGAACTAGCCTGAAAAGGAAGGAAAGTGCTTGAGTGGGTGAAACTGTGAAGAGAAGGAGAGCGGGTTTGAAATCGTTTCCAGCGCAAGCTCCAACACATTTGAACCCAGACCCTATCGTTTCTGCTCCCCTATGCTCCTGGTGCTGCTAGCTCATTTTCTTCCTTCCCTGCAACCACTCTGTCTTCTGGATTATACCGTGTATGCTACACTCAAAGTTTTCCTCTCCTACTCATGCATTAGCATTACTCCAGACAAGATGCACCACTCTCTTTGTCCGTCTTCCTTATTGTCACAGTGGCAGAGAACTGCTAGAAAGAGGGAAGAAACAGTATCCGTTTGACATACACATGTGGAGTGGACTCAATTTAGAAAAAATGCATTTCAAATTTTCACCAAGTATTTTGCTTTTCTCATTCAATGTGTACATTTGGGTACCTCCTGATGGCTTCTTTCACAAAACTTTATTGTGAAGGACATGAGAAAATATATGCCACCAAGAACACGAGTTCGGCAACATCACTGGTGGCTGACAGCGGAAGTGAGGAAATAAGTATGTGCAGTATGGGGAGAAATCCATGTGACGTAGTGATGAATCTCCTTAGGGGGTGTAAGAAAGAAGGAAAATGAACTTATCTCATTTTGAAGGCTCTCTACAACAGCCTTCTTCATCGAGTATTTGTGAAATATGAGTCCTTTCTATAGAGGCTTTCACAGATGAAAAAGAGAAGGAGCCAGTAGAAGGCAGTCAGATGGAGAGCCGTCTGCGAGAGTGAGTGAAAGAAAATAGAATGCGAAGAGAACAACAGGGAGTGAAATAGCTGACAAGGTGGTCTTGCAAAAGGAGTGTAAGTAAGAAGCCTCACAGCAGTGCTACATTTCATGGGAACCGCAGCAGAGGGTTTTCAAATTTCTATATAGTCCGCTGCTTTAGATCCGCACGTACATGTGTGCAACCATAGTAATAGTGGGATACAAAGCTGATGGAAAGACTGCCAGCTCATATCTCAGTTCTCTGCTCCTCAGGTAATGATGACAACATGAAGAAGAAAGTGCCAGAGGCAGTAGAAGAGGGCACATATATTAGCTTTAATCCACGTTTTCGCAAGGCATAACTTGTCCATAAGATCGGCTGTGGCGAAGTAAATTAGAACTGCCCAAGAGTTGGTTTTTGGGTATAAAGAGGAATAAACCAGATGAGAATCTACATAGAAAACTGATTCAATTCGCGAGTTAATTATACGGGTCTCAAATGAGTCCCCCATGGAAGAGATGGATGATGGAGAAGCCAGTGGAGAGGAAAGTGAGTGATAGAAAGCTTTACTCACCCCCAATTTACTTTCTCCTTTGACAGCATTCCATGAAAGCCAACTGAAATGGCAGTATAGTGCCATTTGAGCCAACTTTGTCCCATTACTTCTTCCCAACTTTCTCCTCACTGGAATATCGTGGCACAGATTCTTGGAAACTTGATCAAATGAGAGAGAACAGGGGGTGGGGAGGTTGTGTATGTATGTCTGCGTGTGCTACAACTGAGAAAATATTGTCCAAAAACTTGAAAAGAGAAAAAGTAATTGCTCTCGCTCCTTGTCCTACGTGTATGCGTAACATTCGCAATCATCCGACTTCCTCTTTTCCAACATATCTGCAGAGAGAAGTCATACGAGAAGATTTCATACTCAACTTCACTGCACCATACCAAGTAGGTGAGTTAAGTGAAAAATTATGTGGTGGAAACGAGAGTCAGAGTGATAATAATCCTTTTGAAGTGCCCACAAAAGTATTAAGCTAGGTATATCTCTGTGTGCATGATAACTGAGAACATAAAGAACGCCTCAATTATGCATATAATAGCTTACTTTGAGCACCATTTCTGATCAGATGAAAATCAGACAAACGTATGCACACAAGAAACTATGAAAGACCTTGCTCGGAGTTGAAGACATCTCAAGCTGTGGGAAAAAGAAGACATATCAACAGATAGATATTTGGTCTGTAGTTCGAGGGAAAGAGAATGAGTTTTTTGAATGAATGAAAGGAATAACGGGAGGGCGCTGTAAGAGAGATAGGGGAGTATAGAAAAGTGGGATCTGAAAATATGAGGATGATCCATATTGAATTTGATCTTGCACATGACATAATCGTCGTTTGCAAGTCATATGAGCTTAGCCCCAAAACACCTAGCACTCTTAAATAACCGACAAAGAGAATGAAATCTGGCTCGCATTCATTTCTCTCGACACATTCTACCTTTACGGACCGTTTCGTATGCAAGAAGAGGACGATAATGCAAGCGAAGTCGTTCACCTATTGTACATATTTTCTAACAGCCCTGACCATGGCAAGAAAAATCACGCCATATGCCACATGCAGCAATGACCCTTTTATTGTGTTGGAGCCTTTTAGCCAACTTATCCTATAAAATTCAACGACCTCATCGTCGTGTTTTTTATTACGAATGCCACAGATAGTGGGAGGACAACGGAGGTTTTTTTATACCCAGAAGTTATTTGGCTCACAATCAGATTACTTTGATGTCTCGACAACTTTGTAAATTTTGTAAACGCCTCTGGCATTTTCAATAGCCTTCTCCTCACAAGTCTGCCTGTTTTTTCCTATCACGGGTTAAACGTAAGAATTACTACACATCATCAACTGGGCGAATTTTCATGAGCTATCCATGATTGTTTTAAAAATAAAATATTTCAATGTTCTTGATTATATAGGCACCTATAAGGAAAGTTTTGAGGTTGATTTTACCAAATGCATGCTCAAATGAACTGACAAGATGTTATCAATTCATCAAGCGGCCATTCCACATACCGGGGAAGACGAAACCACTACCACAAGCCTCCTTTCCTTGTCTGTATGCATGCTGTATTTCAGTGAGCATCTCTTCTCAATTTCCAGCTCGACGTTTCATAACGGCATTCCTCCCCGCTGGCACCACTCACCGGGCATTCCCAAAGTCAACGATCCGAAAGACATTCCTGGTAAAGTTTTATGTTTCCGACACTAGATGTCCTCCGTTCAACATAATCCCTAGATTTCCGCTAACGCAAGTCTCATGAATTTGCATCGTTGTTTAGGCAGCCCTCCTTTCGAATTTCCATTTTGAATACTTTCCCATGTCAAAAGTTTATCCTTTAGACTGAAAACCATGAAAGTGGAACCGTTGAATTTTACGAAAATTTGGAAAAGTTAATTTGAAAATGGGAGGGTCGTTGTACCTTGTAAAGAAGCATCTTTATAGTTGTATGGAGTGTTTGGATAGTTGTGAGCTTATTCTAATGGCAGAGTTGAATGGGTTCGAATTTTAATGCTCAAGGTTCAAAGTTGGAATGTAACGTGCTGAAGGACGGAATAAGATGAAAAGAAAACAAGAAAATCCGAGGCCTTTCTAAATGAAGCATTTCTGGGTAGGAGCAGGAATCTCACATGAATAATGTATTAGCAGAGGTCATGGAAAATGTACGCTGTGAAAATGAAGCTTAAGACAGTATTTTTTGCAATCTATTTGACTTTTACCCGATATAAATTGAATGCACCGGCATAATTGAACCTTTCAACAGTTCTAAGTGTAAAGAGAGCATTCATGCATAGACGCAGAGAAAGAGTTGGATGGATTGTGGTAACACGTGAAGTGTAGTTCGTCCGTATGTAGTGTAAAGTAATATATTTCCACAAGCAAACGTACTAAGTGTACTCACCTTACATGTACAGCACACATAATAACAAGACTATTATTCGAGTATGACCAAGGAATGTGACTTGAGCATCCTTTAGTGCCGCCCCTCGTTAGTTTAGTTGAAGAGGAGAGTTGGGATGCACGAGGCTGGATGAGGAGCCAAGGCCGTTCCTCCTTCTGTTGTATGCCTGCTTTCCTTGGCATGCATCTGTATACTCGACATGGTTTATTGAGCCGCATTTTAAAGCCCCCTCGGAAGAGAGGGCTTGGCTGGAGAAAGTGGATGATGTAGTGGGGGAGGCGGTGGCAGTGCTAGGATGATATCTAAATATTTATGAGATCATTGTGGAAAAGTTTTCTCTTGCCGCACTTTGTAATGGGATGGCTAACTCGGTTTATGGAACTTTAACGGGCTCAACTTGACTAAATTGATCAGCATATTCAGATATTCGCCATGGAAAAAGCTTCTCGTAAATTTCCAACTAGCTAGAGATTTATTATTGTTTTGTTCACAATATTGAGAAGTAGATTCTTTGAGCAGGAGGCAAGTGCATGGAGGCACAATAGTGAGCACATGCTTGTCTTGGAACTATATGCTTTCACTCACTTCGTGACAATAAGCAGTGAATCATGCATTCCCCCGTTAACGTCTTCCTCAACTTTTCACCAGCAGTTGTGGCGGCGAGTCCGATGTACAGGGTGGGCCAACTTAAGGTATGCGATTTTAATTGTGAATAGCTTTCGAAGTTCCAAGGCTAGAAGGTTTTTTAGTACCGATTTTGAAACTAGAATCTTGGAGTATTTTTTTTATGCAGCCCGCGTCAAAATCGTTCATCAAATGGCAAAGAGGGAACCCAAAATTTTCTTCTATCTCTGCTCCGGTTTTCGAGATTCAGGGTATCCTGTTGAGGTCGTCTTTTGACTGCAGAAACATTCTCTGAAGCCTCAGCTTTTGAATAATATGCTTCATCTCTGTGATGGTGATTTTGGGAGAAATTGACGTCCGAAAGCTGAAAACTGGGCTCCGAAAGCTCATAAAACCCATGTAAAGCCCTAATTTTTTATTTGAGTTTTAATTCCTCGGTCATTTGATCAGCAATTTCGACATGGGTACGTCAAACAAATATCCCAAGATTCTAGTTTTAGAATTGGTAGTGAAAAATCTTCTAGCCTTGAAACTTCCAAAGTTACTCATAATTAAAGGTGTACACGTTAAGTTGGCCACCCTTTATGTATTTGTACAGTCCACCACTTCTACTATACCAACATTCTTATGCATATATTGTGTCCCTTTATATGCAGCCGGAGCATGTGCACCCGAATCATCAATTGCCGCATTCAATTCACGAACACACGCAAGCACCCAGAAATCACTCGGAGTCAACAGTACGCATTATTTTCTTTCTCCGAAATTTATTCCTTACACTACCACCAGTCTTCCTCCTCCTTTCCCTCTAACTTTTCAGGTTCAAGGGTACTAGATTGTAGTCATAAAGCAAAGTATAAACGAGTCAGATACTTGGAAGATGGATAGCCCACGACGACCACCATAAAGTAGCAAACGTGCTTCTGGATAAAAATCCAGATTTGAAGAGCCTTTTAGAGGGAGAACTAGGGTAGTCTGGAGGGTGTTGCAAGTAATTTTAAGTGATTCTGCCACTGTGACAGAATAAATGTATGTGTGTATGGGCGCTGTACGATAGATGAGAGACAATATTACCCCCAGTTCCATTCAGCTCATAGTGAAGGAAAGTTTCTAAAGATAGTAAAAGCTGCGTAGTCTGTTTCCGTTACACGCCAAGGGAAGAGCTGAAATTTCGGGACCGTGTGTGCTCAGGGCACTCGTCATTGTGTACGTAGTAACCCTGCGTGGGTGTACAAAGTGGCAGGATTCCCTGTAGACATTTAATGCGTCTATGTAACAGTGCGAAATGGCTTGTGTGTTTCCCCGTGGCCATGATGTCCATTGGAAGACAATTGTATGGGGCTACTCCTCCTGTCTTTCTCCCTATCTCGTTCCTCTTGTAATTTATCGTTACTCCATCTTAACCTTTACTAGATTTATGGACTCGAATGGAAAACAGTGAAAGCGTAGAACCCATACGGAACTAGATAGGTTGAGTGAATGAAAGGGCTTTTCAATGTCTTGCAAAGTTTTTCATTCCACTCAAAACTTTTCCGTACACAATTCTGATATGGCGAAAAAAATCTTAGTTCAAAAACTCTTTATGTCCTGTACTCCCTCATCACTTTCCCTCGCGCGCTCTCTCTCTGCAGCCCCTGCATGCAGTACATATATGGTAAGCGAGATTGAGGTTTGCTCCCAGCAGAGCAAAGATTCATTCTCAGAAATCCTCCGAGCACTTTAGTAAATGGAGAATGGGTCCAGAGGCGTCAGAAAATGTTGACAAAAATCCGACCCTCTACAACTGTCCACAAGTTTTGCCTCGTGATAAACCTCTTTCTATCTCTCTCTACGCACAATCCAACTCACCACTCTATGATAATTGATGAATGATGATAATTTTGTGGCAATGGTAAATAGCCACACCACGCATCCTGTCGTCTTCAGCTCTTGGGAAAGAATTAAGTTAATTTGTGTGCGTCAGAACGGCAAAGAGTGAACTAATTTGTAGCTAATTTGACACTTATTTCCCTTCACAACTTATGTCATTGGCCTTTACTTTAGTAAGTTAATTTAATCTGTAGAATTTCTACTCTTCGTGACAGCCTCTCACTAAAGTATGCCTCAGAGCAAAAGGACTATGTACAACATTACCTGATGATGAAGTTGAAGAACAAATTAAGCGGCTTTGGGACACAAAGCTACCTTGGCTTAAATCATTTCTTTTTTCTAGTTCTAAAAAATTATTACTATTTAGAACGTAGATGTTTTTTTTCCAAATTCTTTGGCATTCTTGTCACTGCAATGATATGCCAATAGAAACTCAAAATTTCACGACCAATTTCACAACATAAATATCTTGGCAAGGAGCATATTCGAGTATAAAATTGGCTAGCTAGCATTAGATTTTGTAGGTCACCTTTCATCCAACACTATTCACCATTAGTGTCATTTTGCCGAGTGTTCCTCATACAAATCCTCTCGCTATTCTTTCTTTTCGTCTCCCTGCCTTAATCCTGCGAAGCTCCCTCGTGTAAGAACTTGAAAGAGAAATGACTTATGACACTGTGAAGCACATTGCAGAAATAGACAAGTTGTCGTTGCTATGTTCAGCGTAGTGCATGGCTACGTATTTCTGTGAGATCATCGTCCCACTCTGCGAATATAAGACCTTACGTTTTATCCCTCTTCCTTTTATGTAGAGGACGGGAAAGGATATAGGTGTAAACGAATGGAAAATTTTCCTGAACAGCAGGCCATGAAATATTGCTAGGTTTCTAGTTATTAGACTACAGTGAACCCTTTCTATCTCGTTCGCCTGAAGTTGTCCAACGATAGTGAGAAAGAGGATATTTACCGTAGTTTCAGTCTTACACACAAAATATCTTCTTCACAAGCCTGTACAACTGGTAAGAGAATGTGTATGATATGCGTAAATTTACATGCGTTACCCTTATGGAAAGTATTTATTTTGAAGAGTTTGGGTCTCCTAAGCCAAAGTGCTCTCTATACTCACGAAGTTGGTATACACATCAGTTCCTCCTGCTTTCTATCCCCTCAGCCCCTTTGTCATGTCTCTCATGTCCGGATGGTAGTCCATAATAATGGATAATGTTACGTACGGGTTACATAATATCTCACGCTTCGTTTCTCGAGGAAGAGGAAGACATTAAAAGAAGTCTCCTCTGTCTTGTCAATCGTGCTTCTTTTACCCTCTTCTCCCTATCTACCTTCGTCCCTTGTTAGAATTTACAACAATATGAAATCCTCGTTAAACCTTCAATCTGAAAACTTCCACAAGATGCAACATGACCGTTACTGCCTTGTAGTAACCAACAGTGCACACACTCAGGTGCACTCTACTTTAATAGAATCATGATGATGATGAGACAAGTGAACTCAGCCTACTCACCACATCTTTTTCAACTGTTTACATTGAATATCATGCCATGAGGCTGGCGAAATATAACGAGCTGCTCCGTACGCTTAGCTGAACTCAAGGGAGATGAGTTGAAATTCTATGTGAGATTTGATTGGATCTCTCCCCCTTGTTTTTCATAAGCTATATGTGGCAATGTCATGGGAAATCCCATGGGGTTTTTCATGAATAGACTGAGTGGAAAATGACGATGTCTCCGGCTATTCACTTCATTTAGTTAGAATGTTTACTCATATACCAGCCTCCACCCAATCAGATGAAGGCGTCAATAATGACCAAGTATTAAATGCGAAACTGAAATATGAAAAGGCAGATAAATATGGCATTATATAACGTAACCTCATCAAGGTCATTGAATAGACTGTGAGAGTGTTTGCAGGAATAATTTCCTTTGTGTTCAAACTACAACAACGACGACGACAACCACATGCAAATCTGAGGGGTTTTCCAATTCATTTCTCTACTACAGAAAAGCAAGGAGAACAGAAAAGCGTCGCAGTTCCCCAAATTAACAGCTCCGTACCACACGACGCTCTCCTACGGTTTTTCTTTTTGTCATGTGGAATGGTAGAAACATGTGGTTTGTATATGCCTGCTCTGCTCTGTGTATACTTGCAGCCTGCATTGTGTGTTTCCATAGGTACCATCTGAACGAGTTTCGTGTGTGCATGTATAAAATCGAAGGCACGGAGAAGAAAAGGTCTTTTCAAAGGGTCATAATACACGTGGTCATTAGGAGGGTACACAGTACATTTGTGTATTTCAGCCGAATGAATAGGGTGTTGAAAGGATATATGGGAGCAAGTGACCATATAAATCCTATGACTTGTTTCTATCGCCTTCAATAAGCAACCACTCTGCAGGTTAGAGCAAATGGGCAGTCCGGCAACTCAGCAACTTTCTACTAGCTCATATTTTTTCCTCACCGCTTTCATGTATGTGTCCTTGGCCTTGGTCTATACCACTTCCAGCACCGCTGCCTCCGCACATCAGCTCTCTGAAACAGACAACCAATATCTTGTCTGATATTTTCCTATTATTCCTTTCTAGGGTCGGATTTGTCGATAATATTAACTTTGTGGGCGTTGATTGGGGAGTTCCCCATTTTTCTACATAAATGCTGCCGCACCTCTTATGAAACGGCTCCAGGGGTACAGTTTGAGCAGTTAGTGTGGCTAATTGTTAATATTCCAGTGAGACTTGGCAGTTGCGTTACTGTAATGTACATCGGAAGTTATTTTGACGGAAAGGATGTTAGTGATGCGATAGAAGCGGGGAAGTTGCTGATGTTTTGCTCCGAGTCATGGTAGATGCTCCTGACCCCGGCATGAGGTGTGAGAGAAATTTTGGTGAATGGAATGACAGTGGTTACATATATCCTGAAGGTATCAATATAACTGGCAGACACGGACGAGACACGAAGTTTGCTGAGACTGGCAGCAACGCAGAGGGAGAACGACAAGGAATGGTCTTCTCTTCAATCCTCATCCCATTGCCCCTTTCTTTCTTTCGGTGAAGAAGATAGGAGAGTAAGTGAGGGCGAAAGAAAAGTTAAGAAAGGCTTGAGGGTTCCGTTGTATAGCAAACTTTTGACTACGGTAAGGGCTTTGTATGATAATTTATGAAAGAGAGTTTTTGAGAGATTTACAACTTGTGAGTTTCTGCGTGCGTGTGAGTGTATGTTTGTGTGTGTAAGTGAGCATTTTGCACATCTGGTCGGCCAGCCTGCAGCAATGTTTTTATTGCCACATTTGTAAGAGGTTGGTAGGGAGACGAGTGGATGCTTGAAGACGAAAGGACATGTAAGTTGGAAAAGTAGAGCTCCGGATAAAACTCTAAAGTACACAGGCAGCAGGTCGAAGGAAAGTTTTATGCTCAAGGTCTATAGACTTTTCTCACTCCTCATTACCACTTCACACCACCTGAATTCCATGAATCGATGGGATTTCTCCGGTCATCTGCTCCAACTCGGTTATGATTGGGGTTAGGAGTCTATGTGTGTAATTTAATCATAGAACGAAACGCTTATCATGTTATAGCAGGATGTAGTAAGATAAAAATCCTGATTTCTTCTTGTATCATGGTAGTACGACATGTAAATGAAGGGATCCACGGAATTGTCATTCATAAGAATAAGAGCAATGGCGACGTGAAGGAGTGTCTGCTCTCCCTATTCAGACGAAAAATATGCCATTCATTTCCGCTCTCTGCCTATGTTTGTTCATCTATTCATGCAATTTAGTAATTTGGAAGGAACAGTAATAGTAGTACTTGTGGAGAGTGCCGATAAGGAATTCATAGATTCGCACTCAAGTTCCTTCTCTTGTCTGTCCAATAGCCTGGGTAAACAAAAGTAAGGGATTAGTAGTAGGAGCAGCAGAAGTGAGATTCCTTTGCTTAAATTCCTCCCTACAGCTTTCTTTCTCAATCCTCTCCAGTTTCACTTACACAGTCAACATTCACTATATACACATGCATCATCTGACAAAGAGTCATTAGCATAAATGCATGTGTTTACACCCATCGCGCACTCATCTTCACCAAGTAACGGAAAAACGACGTCATTATTTGGAGTCATTAGATGCTGAAGAGAAGAGCAAAAATAAACACGGAGAGAAAAGATATGCGGACGTATAGTTACAAGCTCTTACTATTCCTAACAGCTATCACTGTCCCAGACATTATTACCTCACGCTGCATGAAATATTATTGTAATGGGTATGCAATATCAGGCAAAAATTGCACACAAAGGCTACTAGCCACCAAGTGCTACACTGGAGAAGCAAGATGCGTGTGCTACAATGCGGGTGGCTTTTTGCTGACTGCTGACTCACAGATCTCATGTTCTGCTGCAATGAATATACCATATTATGCACGCATGGAAGTCTTACGATGCCTAGTTGATCCCCACCGTTTTGACGTGTATATACAATTATAAAACGAAGTGATCACTATTACAGGAGTGGTTGGATTGAAAGGCGTGCAATATGATTCCGTTCATAAAAAATTGAAGAGGAGGAATGAAGGTTATGGGCGATGAGGACTAAGAAGGAGCAAGATTGATTTTCATAATTTTTCTCCCCTTCCCACTCTCAAATTCTTCTTATGCCGGATTCCAAACGATAACACAACCAGCGATTGAAGTGTGAGCAGAGAGGGACGAAAAAGCGAGAGATTTGGGATTTTCAGCAGAAACTACTGTGGTTTTGCCCTGCGCCGCTCCTCCAGCCCATCCAATACAATCTTTCTTGAGTTGTTCTCTCCTCAGCTGCCTCTCTCTCCTCTCGTACTCCCGGTGCCTTTTTCAGTGAGCTCTACCATCTCTATACGTGCAACAACTCCCCTTAGCTTTCCATTTCCTTTCTTTTCCAGCTCTCAGTCCGACTGGAGCCATTGAGCGTCTCGCACACTCACTCATGTATTCCCTCACAGTCCTGAAGCTGCTGAAACAAGTTGGTTGTGTCAATACAAGTTCTTCCCCTCTCCGTCTCTGTCTCTCTTATATTGAACGACGGTTTGGTAGAGTGAGTTGCTACAAGTTGGTGGCCCCATGAAATAATCCATTCCACAGTAAATAGTAATAATGAAGATTGTGGTGAAAGTTACTGCGGACATTAATCTATACACAGTGAATTACTTTGTGAAGAAAATTATTGAGAAAGTGGAAGGACTAATTTAAGGAGAAGGAGTTCTTGGTGAAAGTAATAATAATATTTCATGAGAAATGTAACCATAGTTCAAACTAAGATGGATTTATCCGAGTGATTTATTCCGGTGGATTTGGAAAGTCATCAAATTAGCCTACTTTATATTTTACTTTTAAATTTGTACACTTCCTCCTGTTAGCAAACTGCTGTTTTTCGTCTCCCAATCTTCCTATCATTGCTCCGATTGCTCACTCTCGGGATTTTCACTGTGTACAAATCCTTTTAGTGTCTCTCTTCGTCAGTGTGATGAAACTGTGACTGAACTGTTTACTCACATCCCAACTGAAGAACATTGGTAAGTTGTTGTTTTAATCCCCTTTATATATATTATTACATATAAAGTTTGGAGTCATTTCATAGTAGTTTTGCTTTGGATGTACAATGATAAATAAATGTACAATGACTAGTACAGCCAACATAATGTGATAGAGGGCTCGTTAGCGAGCATGGGGTTTTTAAAGGAACAACTTCAGTTTCATTGGATAGCCCTTTTCAATTGTTCCGGTCAGATAAAGTCTTCCCGTTCTCTTTTCCTTCAATGCCTCCTCCAGCCTTTTGTTGCTCTTCACAGAGATAAAAGAGAATATTTCGTATGTGTATAGGTACGTTCGTATAGTTCCTAACAAGATTTGCCCTTTGGGCACAACAGTCCGTACCTTCAAATCCCCGGAGAGCTTATTTTTCACCTCCATATTTTCTTCCATATTGATTCCGGAATATAGAGGGAAGGAGTTTTTCTGAGCAACTACTCAAATTCACGGCTATTTCACTGGGGCATGCTCCCATGATGATGATGATGACAGAGAGAAAGAGAGGGGAAAAAAGAGTTAGATGGAAAGATGAATGTGGTTGGAAAAGAAGGAGAAGGTTGCTGCCAACCTTATCCTCTCTTCCGCTCCCTTCCAGCCAAACTTGTTCCTGTCATTTGTGGACGACAACGCCATTCTTTGATTCCATAAATTTTTCAACTCCACGTCTACAACTACAAACAGAGAAGCAGAGAGCACATTATTTCCCTTTATTTCCAATTTCAACCTCAGCAACAATCCCAGCACATGTCTCTTCGTACATATTGTGAACGTGTATAAAGCAGTTTGACATTACATTATTACCCAGTTTTGTTCCTGTCCATCCCACAATCCTTGCACATCCATAGAGCTTCCATGCCTTTGGCATCAAATTAAATATGAATTCTGTTTGTTCAAGTGGAAACAATGAATGTGTCGACCCCTAAAATGGACTTCCCAATATACACTCACGCTCACTATCTAGCTCTAGCTCTCTCTCTCTTCCTCTTCTGGCAACTTGAAAAGTCGTGAGTTAAGGGCACACAGAAAGTTGCTATTTAATTCAAATTTTCTCTATAGAAACTTGAAACGCTGGGAGCAAGGTAGGGTATTATTGTAATGTGAGTCTCATAATGCTCCTCTCATTCAAACTCATTTTCAATTAGCAGTCAAAGTAAATAGAGAGAGCGACTCCCACAATATTCACTGTAGCCGTAAACTCAAATGACTGTTTTTAAAATTTTTGAACTATGGTATTTGAAACAAATGAACAAAGGAAGACGGTGGGAGTTCAACAATAGAACCGTAGGTTCGCATAGTATGTGCACGGTTGTCTATGTAATAATAAAAGATACAGTGGACAATGACAGTCATTTAATTCACGAGGCCGTCACAGTTTCTGTTATAGTTCGATTGTCGAGGAGAAGGGAAAGTGGGAGCAATGTTAATTATTGAACGGCGGAGAAAGTATTTACATCCACTTTCTTTCTTTGTTCATCAAGTATGCAGCAGAGGTATACTGCGAGAGGATAGCAACTGAAGAAACGTGATTGTTCTTCTATCTCGCGTTCTATGTGCACACAAGAAGTATGCAAATTAAATGTAAGAAAACAAAGTGGAATTATAATTAATCACACTCATAATTCATCGGAGTACGAGAGACGGGGAAGGTTTTGGGTTTGGAAATGCCTTATCAGCTTGTCACTCAGCCAGATGTATGCTTCCATACATAAACAAAGAGCTCGCTCTCCTGGGAATGACTGGGCGGGAAGTGAACTGAGGTGCGGTCAAGTGGCGAATCGTAGTTGAACGTCGTCCTCTTCTACACCCTCCTATCATGTTGGTTATGAAAGACTTGCACAGAAGAATTCTACTGAGTACCAGGCTGAAGTATAGTGAAAGTTACAATTGCACACAGAATCAAGCCCTCAGTCTGAGCGCCGATCATTTACAAAAGACACACGCGCACTCCTGTTCCTGATTACTCAGTGCAAAACACCATTTCAATTGAGCACGTTCGTATTCATTATCAGCCAAATAGAATCGATTGCATTCTTAAGTCGCCCGAGACAGATTGACAAATGGAACATAATAATTGTGAAGGATGCTCAGGGGGAAGAAATTACATTGGTTGACTAGTAGAATGAAGATCACAGGAACTTGTGTGCGTGCAACCACATGTGCTTGTGTGGGTATAAGGAAGCAGTAGCTACGTAAGCGCCTTAGCATGACTATGCATGTAAGGAGGAAAGGCGCAAAACTCTAAAATTTTCTCCCGCAGACTTATACAGACAGACGATCTAGGCAGTTTGTTCAGCCGGATTTTCTCTCTAGTTTGCACGATGAAGAAGCATCGTGGAGAAAGACGGAGACAGTGGAGGTGATAGATAGGCAAGGACCTTACAGTAGTCTCTTCTACGTTCCTCTCATCATTGGCTGTTATGTGCATGTATGTATGTGCGTAAATGCAAGAATGGCTCCTTACCTATTGGAGTGCAAGTGGATTTGATCGCAGTGGAATACAAAATAGGACGGGCTGAGACAATGTGTGCCGTGTCAAGAAGGTGACTTGTTCCTCTGACGAAGGAGCGTAATGAGCTTAAGGTCCTAGCTAGAGTCTCTCCGTATGTGTATTCAAGTTACCGAAGAGAAGATAACGCGTGTGTGCGTCTCACTCTCTCTCGGTCCTCTTCCTCTCCCCTGTGCATCCTTTTCGTCGTCTACTCCCTCACATCCTCACTGTTTCTTTCGCACAGTGAAATCGATATTTTCTGCCCCTTACATCACTGATTGATTCCCCTCAACTTTCTCACACTGAATATTGGAAATAATCTCCTAGACATTTTTCAAACTAACATCTTTCTCTAACTCCGATACTTGATACTTCTCTCTCCCCCTCACCATAAAACAGATGGATAGGAATTTGAGTCTACTCTGAAGGTCGATCCATATCGACAAACTTATTGGCAGTGCGTACCGCATATGGTGCACTGACAGTCTATTATTTAAAGTCAGATGTAAGGCGGTGAGAATAAACAGAGTACAAGTTTATTAATGCAAGGTGCTTTTTGTATGCAAGGAATTGTGGGTGGATGGTATGGTATGAAAGGTGTGAAAAGAATCGATTCAATTTTTCAATGTTTAAAAGCATACAAACAGGCAATGAAAGAGTTGGAAGCAAAGATCGATAGAATCAGCTTAGTCTGTACATGTCACCCTTCTCCAGTTGACTCTCTCTCTGGACTTTTCCTCGAATTGTTCCCTCACATAATAAGAATGATTGACTGACGGTCTGCTTTCATTATTGAAAAAAGGAACTGCCTTCATCTATAAGTTGTCATTTAGTTTATCTCACTTAGCTGCTCACTTTGGCCATCCTAAGCCCACAAAATGCATTGACTTTTGAGGGAATGCGAGCATGTAAGGTATTGGAGATGGAAAGAAAGGGTGACTATGAAGCCTAAACGCGTCTTCTACTCCACCCTGTCTCAATCTCTAATGAATCATTAGGATAGGAAATTAGAGCAGCTGTAAGTATAGTTGGATAGTGGAATTAGGCAAACGGCTATATTACATGTAGATAGTGACGAAAATGATGATGATGGGGGAGCACAGGAATCTTAATAACTATTAACTCCAGTACAAATTACAGCTTGAAGCAACTATAACAGCAGTGATGGGCAGGAGGGGGGATAAAATGTTCACTTGCATCGAATTTTCCTCTCGTTATCTCCTCACTCACTCCTACAGAAGAACAAATATAAAAGGATGATCGACTCTGTAGCCTGACTATTTTTTTATCATGGCCTACTTATATGTAGCCAATTTGTACGTTGTAATGGAACCGAAGGAGATGAGACGCGAAAGGGTAAAGGCCAGGAGGATGAGAGCAGAAGGAAGAAGGAAAATGCGTGCCAGTGTCATGAAATGGGCTCACATTAGCCTAATGATTATCCCCATGAAGAAGAGATGAGACAGGAGAAGAGAGGGGATGAGGACAGAAAATGAGGTGATTTTCAACGTACTTCATTCCCGTGTCATACTAACCGCCTTCCTCTGAGGGCGGCTTGAAAAAATTGGACCTTATTGATCATCAGCAGTGGTTGACCTCCTGACCCGAGATAGCAAAGACGCGAAAGCTTCATACTCTATCTGCTTGCGCCTTCTGCGCCCGCCAGGAACTGCATGTATGCTTGTACTTTGTGGCTTTTCTTAAAGTTGTTAGAGAATACTGTGAAAAGACGCAGCGGGACATGAGGCTGGAGAAGAAAAGAAGAGAGGAATGAGACGAGTAGAGGGAACATGTGTAATATTCTACACATTTCTCTCGGGTCCCCTGCCTATTCCCTAGTGGATGTATATGCATGTGCATGAGAGTGTGTGTGGGTCCGTGTGTTGGGGAACACTACCATTGAAAGAGAGTTTGTATGTTACATGGAAGGGAAAACAGCGGGGAAAAAAGAGAAAAGAGAGGAGGGAAATCTCTTGGGAAGGACTTTTCGGTCTCTCTTTCAAAAGAGTTTTTTCCCTCAATCAATATCTACCGGCTGCGTGGTTTTCGAATCCATTTTCTTGCAGACAGCATGACCCATCCGTCTGTAAGGCGTGTAGGCAGGGGGTTGACGCGAGAGGCCGGATTGGCATATTCAGCCAATCCTTGTGCTAGCATACAGGGATGCTTGTAAATTTTCTATTACGACCGTAGCTGTTATAAACTTATTTGCTCCCTTTACTCCCATGTACATGTCCAGTTTTACCAAGAAATCTTCACTTTTTTTTTATTCCTTCTGCCCATCGCGCTCAAGTTTACCTGAGAGCTTTTTCAAGCTATTCTACACTATAGCATTTGAGTAGTACTTACAGCGGATGCAGACATAGTTCACTATGTGTTCCTATTCGTTTCCTTCTCTCTTCTTCTCCTCAATAGAATACTTTCATTTCTTGGATGTGTCTTTTTTTCAAAAGAAATCCTCCCGCAAAAAACTTGTTGGAAAGAGGGCCGAGAGGACACATGCAGTCGCAGTATAGAGTGTATAGAGCAGTAGAAAGTATATGCTTTGTACGGACATGTATGAGTTATGTAGCTACATAGAGAAACATAAAGATTTTCTCGTTCCTTCTTTTTGAGAGGCTTATGGTATTCCACAAGGTTTTCCTTCCTATCACATTTCTTATTCCGTCGTCGAAGGAATTGGGATCCAGATCCCTTTCCGTCTCCTCCTCTTCTTCCTGCGTATCTACAGCCCACATCAGGATTCATAAAATATCTACAAATCATTCGTGTAATTTGTCTTGCTCACTTAGAAAAATTCACATGCATGCCAAAGCAGAGTGGAGCAAGCACTTGGTGTCTTCCTTTTCCGGCTTCACTCCCTCCCTAACTCTTTCTATAAAATTTCAGAGGATTCCGCCGTCGAAAGCCTTACTAATTTCTCTCTTCATTTGACTCTTGTTCTTGCAAAAAAAAATTCTATTGACCAACACACGCTTGCATAATATACTGCCGAGGTAAATTAGAAACAGGAAGGGAAAACGTCTATAGCTTAAATGCCACTTTCAAGTTGGAGCGGAAAAAGTTCTACTCTGTATTTCATCAGAAGAGACTACAGCTATCTGAAGCTGTCAACTACCGTTTCTTTCTCAGCTCTTTCTCTGGCCAACTTTTTATCATTAGAGGAGCGTGTAGAGACAAATGATGCTGAGGGAGGGGCTACTCCAGATAGGAATGCTCGTAATGAAGAGTGAAGGGATGGACAATTTGTAACGAAGACTTTATTGGCAGAATAGATGGAGCAAGAGTGGGAGGGAGAAAGGGAGATGATGACGATGTTCAGGATGATTATGATGATGAGTGATGAAAGCGATGGACTAAAGGTTGGCCAACGAGGTGGACATAGCTGTTTATCGTCTTTTCATGACAAATTGAACAGAGAGTCGCTTTTTGGAGGACTTTTCACTGGAAAAAAGTGTTGGTGGAGGCTGGAGGAAACGGTCAGCCTCCTGCTGATACTACTGCTGCTAATCATACAGATGTAATATCCAGAAGCAATTAATGGTTTTGTATAGCTGACTTCCATTGGCTCCCTTTCAGAGAGTATTAACTGACCACTGTGAGCTCAATTCATCCTTCGAAGATGATTGAGCTGTGTCCAAAAGCACCTCCACTACTGAAGGGTTCCCGTAGTGAAAAGCCGCAGAGCAGCACAGAAAGACAGTATATTCGGCAGCGATGGAGCAGAAAATTGTAGCTAGGGGAAAGGAATAGGATTAGGTGTAACATCCCCTCAGTTAGGTCCATATGTGCTTGCATGCGCTTACCTCCCTTAAATGCTACTGCAAATGAGTTGAGGCAATCATCGCGCGCACATGTAAGCTTTAGTGTGACGCAGAGGGTCAAATTCACGGTGGTAACTGCATGTGAAGACGAGGGAGAAAGATTTGCTTCCGGTTGAATGGCTCTGCGAGGATTAAGAAGAGTCCATCCAAGCTGAGCAATTAAAGGCGGGTTTGAATGTGGCTGGGACCAGCTGAAAGGGATTTGTGTTTGCACAGATCATGCTGCTTCACAGTGCCGCTATCCATCCCTCTCACAGAATGATTAATTCTCTGTGTAGACAATCCTCTTGCTTCTTCTTTCGTTACCACGTCTTCATCAAATTCACCCGCCTCACTTGTATACCGGGACAATTTGAATGATAGCTATTCAAGCTGAGCGCCTTTCACTTCCAAAGCCTTATAGTCACACGACCCTAATAAAGAGGTGAAAATCAAAGGCTTCTTTCATTTATTCCGCTTAGTGCATACCCACGTACGCAGCCCACGTGCATTGAATTCTATTGCAGCATGGCGTCGGTAGAGCTATCATGTTATTCTTTCATGACGGTTGTGCTGTATTGTTTCTGCTACCAGGAATCCGGGAGAGTTACTAAATAAATGATGATGCTCACGATCATGACCGCATATTACTTATTACGGCTCATCAGCAATTCTCCATGTCCTCAGTTTAAAGTAGATAAGACATGACTACGTAAGATAAACAATAGGTTGTCGTCTAGTTCCCTTAACAACTCGGTGTGGCTGTGTGTAATTCAACACTTTAATCCCCGCATACAGCCTACACAATACTCCTACACATTACTTTGCGATGGATATACACGCGGCAAAGTCAAAGAGCATACCCTTGTTTGAGATAATGCAAGTTTAATGCGGACGTCCGTACAAGTATGATCCAGCAGAAAGGGAGGATGGGGTGGAATTCCGCCGAAAATTAATCACTCAACTTCCAAAGTGTGCTTGAGGAGACATATTTTAGAGCTACAGCTCCTCCTTCTTTTTCTACCCGTGCGAGGAAATTCGGGTGGAAGGGAACACACATGCAGCGTAGTTCAGCAGGTTTCCATGAACAAATTCGATTTGCCTTAGCAATCTTCTTCTTACTCTCATCCGTCTCCATCATCAGGTTGCTCGGATGAGAGAGCTCGGAAACTTTCACATTTTACTTTTGTCATCATCCTATTCGTACTGTTGCCTGTGATTTTACTAAAAGGAAAAAAGAGCCCGCTGCCTAACAAGTGCGGTGGCAAGTTGGTTGGCGAATGAAGAAGGAAAAACAAATCTTTTTAAGGTACACAATAAAATTTGAATTTGAAAGGACGAATGGAAAGTTTTTTTTCTCCCTCTTCGTCGGTATGGAAATTAAGCTGGAAGAATACCCATCCGTTCTATCAATACGATCAGGAGTAGTAGAGAAGATAAAAGCGGGAGAAAGCATGAAGAATTGCATGGGTTGAGAAAGATAGGGAATTAAGGAACAAAGGATATCATGCGCCTGTCTAACTTGCGAGCTACATAAGAGCTGCCCATATACACATGGCTTAGAGTGTACAAGTACGTTAGTGGGGGAGTAGGACTAGAAGCTTTTGGGTACTGGATGAAGACGTCGGTGTGTGCCTTATGCTTATGTGGAAAGACGATATAGACGGATAAAGTAATGCCAAGATTTCCCTTTGCCAAGTTTATCCTTGATTAGGCCCAACTTTGTAATCATATAGGCATTATACGTATAGGGCATTCAATCGAAGGCGCGCATACACACACACTTCGGTTCATTTTACCAGCCCACACAAGGAGCAGTTGAGACAATTGAGTGAAAGTTGAGATGTTTTAGTTGGCTTGTGAATGGCTCGGATAAGGGCTTTACTACTACAGAATAGAAATATGAGATAAAGGGGGTTGGCGAGAGAGTTTGGCAACATTGGGCAACAGTTTTGGAAGACAGGCAGTAGGAACGCATGAGAGTGGGATGGAGAAGAGCAAGCTAAGGATATTTTACTTAAAAGGATAACAGACCATTCGTTGGATAAGACTCTTTAGGGAAGTCAAATAAGACGGTATGGGGAAAGGGAGAGAGAGAGAGGAGAGAGCAAGCTTTTCTTACTTTCTCCACTTTCACCATGGATTTAACTCTGTCTCTTTTGGATATGCACGTCATTCTTTCCTCCAATACTCTTCCGCTTTGAATCTCTCCCATTCTGCTACGGAAGTTTGCACAAGTAAAATCCCATTCCTTTCTTGTCTTGCCGCCATTTAAATCCGACTTTTTTCTCTTCAAAGTCAAGGTCCACAATGGAACATGGAGTGTGTATGAGATTTCCAAATCAGTGGAAAGACATAGATCCAGAGAACATATAGAATAATAAAGACTGTAGTACAAGCTCACTTCTACTAGTACTGCCCCAATTTACGCTCCAGCTTATCGTTGTCAAGTGTGCGAAGTTTGTTGAGCCTGAAGGAGAAGCCATGTGAAGGGTTTTTGTTAAGCATGGACAAGGGTAATCCTTATATAAAGCTCTAACTAGCCTCCCCCAAGGGCCTCACTCAGCTCTAATGCAAGGACATCTAATATATTTACGCTTCGCTGTACTGCAATGTGAGAGACTTGTTTCCTCGAGAGCAGATAAACATCTTCTTAGTTTACCACCACCACGACTCCCCCACTCTATCTTCCCCTATCAAATTCATCGCGCCTCAATAATCTTTGATCCTTTTACCTTCAATAGAGACTAGCTGCTCTTCTGTTTGTGCTAAACACAGCAAAGAACAGAGCAGTGCAAGGTAGTGATTTCACTGGATGAAATTTATGTTAAATTGTTGTCTTCCAGTCAGCACCCCTTGGTTTGCAGACTTTTTATTCTTCCTACTCTCTTCTCCTCAGCAAATTAACTTCGCACACATGGTTAAACTTGAGTAAGCTGCTAGCAGCTAGCACGTAAATTCATTTAATATGAGTCCGAAGAGGAGAATATTCACGGACGACCATCGTCATGGTGGTTAACATGGTCGATGCTCCCAGTACAAACATTTTTCCCGCCTTTTTTCTGTCATATTCTACATGGAAGTCCAATGAGCTTTTCTACTCAGAATGTGTGTGAAGGTGTGAGCAAAGGAAAAGGTGAGAGGGACCTTTATGATAGAGCTAACTGGATCTTTTTGATTAGCCATCTCAGAAATGCTGGAGAATTACTCCACGGGGACTCGTTACTTTATCGATGCAAGGAACTGTAGCATCCTCCCTCCTCTGCAACTAAGCCCTCACACGCTTCTTAAACCCAAACTTAAGCCCACTCACTCACTTAAGTTACACTCCAAGGTGAAATGGTAGGCAACGAAGCGTACGGCTGTGTGATGGGAGTCAGATGGATACAGCTTACACTGCTCCCTTGCTAATCAAATGATAGCATTGCTGCTGGCAGTAGTGCATGGCCAATAATTAACGCAACTGGAACATAAGACCACTGATTAATCTTATGGGAGTTCCGAATTTTTACTTTATTCCTATTCAACTCACAGTCAATTAAAAAACTGCAGGAGCTACGACAAATTAACCTCTAGCTCTCACATCTCACTGAGCATTAATCGAGCTAGCTATGTAATGAACAAAATGTTCTCAGCACTCAGTGTGGACTGGGGAAGTTCTGTACAAAGGTATCAGTACAATTCTCATCGTAAGAAATTAGCCTGGTAGGTAGAACGACGAAGAATGGAGTAAGAGGCAGAAGAACGGTTCCAAGGGAAACTTGCACGCCGCAGGCAGTGCACATTTCCAAAATTCCAAAATCATACCACCACCAGGCTTGTACAGAATTTTGGTTTTGTACTTCTATCTTAATAATAACAAGTCTATCTATTTATACGCTTAGATTCAGAAAAAATTTGATATGTGAGCTCATTGATATTCAAGTTTAGTTGGACTAAGAACTATAGTAGTACTTGATGGAGACAAGCACGTTGAAAGCACTTCATAGTGTAAGGCGAAAAGGAGTTTGTAAATTCAGTAAGGCGTCATCTCTGTGTGAGATTATCGGCAAGCTAAATACAACAAAATGATCTATGTAATTATATTTCGTTGAGTGTGAGTAGTATAGTGATGCACTGATAACTAGGTGGTGTTAACGCGTAGCTGTTAACACGGTGATAACGCTTACGCCGTTAACCGACGCCTAACTGGAATGCCTCGTAACTACGATGATGGAGAAATCACTCAAGAAATACTACAATATTTCAGGACAACCAAATATGATTTATTTATCGTATAAATAAAGAACAATATATAAACGACGATAGTAACAACACTAATAACAGTAGTCTCCAAAAGGCTGTGAAAGATAATGTTCGAGGAGCAGAGTCTCCGACGAACGCAAACAAAAGAATATATAGAGCAGAGTCTTCGACGAACTCTGGAAGTAGAATTAATTTAGGTAACATTGACCTTGACCATTTATACTATGGCCAAAGTAGGCCAATGAATATTAAGCATGTACAAAAGTTATTTTAGAAACAAGAAAAAGGAATGTCTCCTCTTGCACGAGGGATGTGCATAGAGCACGACAACCAGTGGTGGATACTTATTATGCCTTATGAATATTAAGTGCACAAGTATCCAACCACAAACATTGAGATAAGAATCCGATGCCTCTTACTCTTACAACAACGGGAATGCCGACACGTATCGGTCCGTTCGCTTGTACACTAATTAATACATTGGTAACTACTGTTGACATCGCAAAAACATTTATTATTACAATTATATTGCATAAATGCATGATAGCATATCTCATATCCCTTCGTCACGCCGACAAGGCCAATAGATTAGCATAAGTGACATAATGGAGTACCGTATCAAAGTAGAAAGGACTTCAGTAATAATAGTTGTCAATTTTAACCACCACTTAGTTTCTCTTATGTGAAATCACAACTAAAATCTTTCCTTGGTATGGAGTTCCGTGGGTACGACGATAGAGAGTGAAGGCTAGGGATGCTCGCAGCTGAAAATTCTGTTTCCGTTGCTCAGACAATAGAACTGAACGAGATTTTAAACTTGTGCTCATGCACGTACTAGTACTTATATGCGGCCCTTGTCACTTCTAACTTGATTGTCGGCATTGCTGATGTGTGCCATTGCATCGGTGTGTACATAATCCTCAAGCTGTCTTTGTTTTCCCATCTCCATCTCCTGAAGCCTGTCGTCTTTTCATCCGCTCATGTCTCTCATTTCGAGCCCTCCTCATCCTCAAGCCATGAATTGATGTAAATTTCCTTTTGACATGGCATTTTAACGAAACTGCCACCCTAACATCATCAGTGCCCCGTTTCATCACTAGTAACTGCAAAAGGGTTTCGTTAGTGGAACCTCATGCTCACGTGAAGCTAGGTAGAATGAGCTTTCTCTAACTTGCTTGGCTTCAATGGGTGAGAGCAAGAGAAATAGTACAGACAGAGAGGGAAGGAATATGCGAGTAAGATGATGTAGGAGAGAACGAAAGATGTGTGAGCATGGTGGTAAGGTCCCTCACTAGAAGCTTATTTCCGGGGATCATTTTGTAAGAAGAGAGCTAGAGGAAATTGACCTTTTCTCAATCATCTTCCACGTTCGACTTCTCCATTGAGTGTATGTATGTGTGTGAGGGACAAAAGGGGATTGACATATAATAAGGATTGCCTCCACACGCTCACTCAGTATCTGCTAACCTCCTACTGTGGGATAATGCGTCCAATAGACCCGATCAAACGGTCTCCTAGGACCCGTTTAAACCATCGTAAGCTTTCGCATAAGACACATAAACACAGTCCCAGTCACACACATTCACATAGCTTCCACGCACACAGTGAGGGACACATACACATACAAATGTATCTCTACACTAAATCCCTGAAAATCCCTCCATCCCGCCTTCCTAGCTCCTTCCCCACCAATATTTACTACGACTTTCTCCTTATGGATTTTCTGTAATAAAATTTAATTGCTGATAAAGTTCATGGACGATTGCCGATTCAACTCCAAATCCGCAAATAACCCTCAGCAAAAATTCTAATAGTTCCTCATGAAAAATTCCGGAATGATAGCCCCATTCCACAAACCACTTCCCCTTCGACTTCATTTCATTCCAACAGCATTTCAATAGGACCTTTCTCACACAGCTTGTGCCACTTAGCTGGTACTATCGACTTTAAAGAATGACGGCTGGCATGTCCCGTCCAGGTTCCAATGAGTGCATGCCGTTAGGAAATTAATGGAGAAGTCTATAGAGTCTTCTTGTACATGCTCATGGTATAGGGCTGGATAGAACATTTGCACTCTCATAAGTAACGATAAGGACGGAGACAGAAATTATGCAAGTTGAAAGCTCGTTCCATATTGCTCCTGTCATAATTCTCTACCCTTTTGTTTTCCGTGCAATTTCTCAAGTCATTCTCCTCACAGCTCCATCAAGCTCTTACATGCAAGAGCACATAGTTGCTAGCAGTTATTCGAAGGACGCCCTCGACATTCCCTATTGACTGACGTGAACGTCATCGTAGCAGGATGGCATGCTGTGCAATCATTTCCCGCTCTCAGTTGTCAGCTCTCATTACGTCAACTTGCAAGCACCAATAAGAAAAAGACGACCATGCTGGGAGCAGTATAAATAAGCAGTGAAACATCGAGTGAGCCATTAGGGTGTTTCCGCTTATTAGCGGATCGAGCGAGGGAGTAAGAGTAAATGCAGTTGGGTGCGCGTCTGCTCTTGTTTGCCTCTCGGTCTCAAGACTGGCTGAATCATACTGACATGTGTGTTATACAGATTTGACGACTCGACTGTACGCAATTTTCAATATGGTGCTATAAGAAATGACAAAAAAGCATGTTACGCCATTATTGTCCTATTAGGCGCTGTAAAATTGAAGCATTTGAAAATCGGACGAGGACATATTGACGAGAGAGGATGTGCAAATAAGTTATCTGTTTCGGAACTATTTTGCCTGGACTTTAAACAACAGCATTGCTCTCACTCAGTCCAGCAGGACATCCCTTTGGCCAGGTAATGGGTGTTCGTAGATACTAATGGCTAAATATTTGGAATACTTGCAAGGAACGTCCGTCATCATGTTATTATTCAGAGACTTCGGGCATATGCACGACATGTTCTAAATGCCCGACGATTCTATTAAGATCAGATGGCTGTTAGCACTGAATTCAATGCTTACATTCGTGCGAAGAGTCCCAGAATTTTCCCCCGTCACACACAACAAACAACACTCATTTGGGGCGCTGAAAAGGACAACTGGTGGCATCGATTTTGTATTGGCTGACACGAGAGTCAGTCAGCGAGGTTGGTGGTAGCTGCTCGAGTACGACACCGGAAGTTAAAGTGAATTTTCAGTGGATTGAGACAGGATGGGCCACAGGAGTAAAATTCAACAAAGGTTTCCAAATCGACCAAAGTGAAAGGCTTTTGAGGGCGGCGACTAAATGAAGAAACCTACAGTAGTGCTGGCATAAATGGAGCTGTAAGAAAGGAACGGAATGCAGGAACTGATTAATGGAAATAGGATTCTGTTCCTAGCTTCTCCGCCATATCGCCTCTCTCCTGCAGGATACAAAGATTCAGCAAAAGCCGAATCTCCCAGTTCCAATTGAGCAGTATTTTGACAGTTGAGTCTTAAATTGTGAGAGCTCTTCTATTCTCTAGTTCACACTTTCTATAGAAAATACATTATGCTGTCAAACGCAGCAGTAGCTTATTTGCTCTTCCCTCCAACTTTTTTTCCACACGCACCACCCTTTTTCACCCGTTGAGGTGTGCAAACGAGGTAGAAACCAGCGGTTCGGATCACTTGCTTTTCATCTCAACCCACAGATACATCTCTCTCTCCTATCTCTCTCAAAATGAGAGAAGTACTGTCATCCGTGCATGCATTCAGGATATGAGTGGGTGTGAATAGAAGTCAGACAAGGTGCCTGGCCACATACGTAATGTTCCTCACATCATGGAAACCTTATAGATTGATTTTCTGGTTTTTCGGAAAGCCCAAAAGGTTCTCTGCATCTTCTTTTCTTCCATATTTTCCAAATTACTCTTCCGAGGGATCATTCAAAAATTTCGTCTTCAAGAAAATCGAAATTTTGCGACCCACCCACCAAGTTTTAGTATGTACGCTAATATACGATAAATGGGAGACTCGATGGACCCACCCATGCTAATGATGGCATAATTGTTGAATGGCCCCTGAGCTGGAAATCAGACCATTTCAACTTAGCAAACTTGACATTTGACCACTGACTGTACAATGCAGTTCGTAGTCAAGCAGAGGAAGAAAGAGAGCAGCGCAATAATGGTATTATTTTCACCACAAAATGTTGTAGAAAGTTGCGTGATTTATGGGAAGACAGAGGAGAGGGGAGAGGGAATAAATCAATCATGATGCTGTCTCCTTGAATACTTACACTATTTTGCACGTCAAAATGTGCTTTCTAGATGCGCCTATCTTCGGCCGATACAATGGTGGGATTGGTGGATTCCGTGTTGCTCCACAGTGTACACATGGGGCGTGAGTTCAGTTATAGGGCAGATTTGCACTTGTGTCTGCCCGTACCCGTGAAGGTCAGTATCAAACGAATATGGTGAAAGTGATAGTTGGGCATGGCGGGAAACATTTCTTCACAGTGAACGAAATACGTTGAGATTCATCCGACTGTCTGGAATATTAGGAAGAATGAGCTATGTGTAGTAAGCTAGATGTGTGTACCACATTCTATGTATGGATTGAGAGCATAAAACTGAGAGGCTGAAGTCACAGCTAAGCTATACATTCTTTCTTATGGACTCTTGCCAGCTTTATTGAATTTTCATTCTGGACTCCTTTCCTTTATGTACACTAGATTTCCCCAGTTTACTCAGGTATTAGTAGCTACACATGTTGTTGGCAGATGAGCTGACCAGCAAGAGGCGATTGCTGGCAGAGAAACTGAGCTGGTCGGCTACTTTTGGGTGGTTAATTGCCTGAGATTGACGTTTGTGGGTCTGTATGGAAGTGGAAGGTTGACATGAGGAAGTTTTTGCTAGCGTGAGCACTCATTGCTAGAGGGAAGAGTAAGGGATCCGATGCTGACGTGGATTAGACTAAAAGCACTACTGTGATTTGCACAACAGGACGCTTGCGAAGTCGTTTTCTACGATTGAGGAAATGGCTCTGATGGAATGCTACCAATGTTTTCTGCCCACAGCTTACGTATGTGGAAAGAAAGTGGAAGGATAACGACTTTTATTATGTACAAAAGCTCTGGTCATGTATTACGTTTCCCATGAACATAAAGCAGTTTTCACTTACTAATAAATACTTTGGTCATGGTGCTTTCCTCCTTTCCTCACCTACTCTCAAGACCATGGATGGATGTATGGATGTGAGTGAGGAGCGTTTACTCCGAAGCAGTTGGGTGTCTATCTGCCATGCAGACTTATGGCTAAGTCTGAGTGGAACTGACACAGTAATACATTTATAAGGTAGGAGAAGAAGAAGAGAGGGAGAAAGGATTAGGAAAAGTAAAGGGAAACGTCGCCAACTCACACAAACTGACGCGCGCGCACATGCACACGCACACACACACACACATACCTATACATTTTATCTGAACCCAGGCTAACTCTTGCCAGAATTGGTATACTTTCATCTTAGTTCATGGTTTGACAGCTTAGACTTAGTATACAGCCACACACATCCAGTAATAGTAGGAGCCTTCCACTTCTCTTCTGTCCGCTCCTTAATATCACGAATGGAACAGAAAGGCGACAAGAATGAGAGAGGGAAATTTTGATTTATTCCGATGATTCAGAGGGGGCTAAAATAAAAATTTGGATCGATATAAGCGCTTGAGAAGAGAAAGTGTCATCGATTTGCTAGCACCCAGACTTCTCTCTGTCGATATTTGGCTCATTTCCGAACTGCTCTAAGTTCTCTAAAACAGCTTCTCCCCTCAACCTTCCATCCAACTTTCAACATGCGTCCTTTTCTATGCATACTCAGAGCCCTCTGAAAATTTTCTAGCCTGGATAAATCCCTTTGCATACAACGTCCTGCCGCAGCTTTCTTCATTTGTACAGTCCTTCGCCTCGCTCAGTGCTGTTGTATGGTTCGGACGCATCCTGTACTTTAGTTTAGGAAGTCCCGAGTTTCGTTTTCAGAGTGATATGCAACATTGCCCCTACTTTTAAAACAAGGGAGAATTTTACTTTCCATCCCACGGATAAGGGATTATAGGGTAACCACGAGTGACCTGGATGTTCTTGCTCTGTGCACGGAGCAGGATGAAACCATTGCTCTGCTGAGATTTGTGGAGATTCTAGTTAAGCATGAGGATTTCATGTGAGGAAGAAGATAGAAAGAAAGAAAAAAGACAATGTGTAAAACCAGGCGACGAATGCTAAAAAATGTCAAGTCAAACGGGTGGGAATGCTACAAATACGACCAGCTTTAGCAATGAAGTGAACGTAGATCTCCGTAATGGTAGTTTTAAAAGTATCCTTGTGAGTATTTTCTCTTCCGATAATGTTTTTATAGATGGGTTTTTGCCTTTGCACCTAACTTTTGTAATGTTTTCAAGTAGTAATGAACCCCTTGAAGGTACATTTGTGCGGCTGGTTAGACACACTTGTACCTGCATTTGAGGCTTCAAATTTAGAGGGAAATTGAATCAAGGAATCTCTTTGTTGAGGACTTATTGGAAGGTATTTTTTTTAAAGAGTGAGTATCATGTCAAGAACATTCGTGAGGAGAATACAAGATGAAAATCCTCTACCTTTCGAACTATTTTCTTTCTACTTGAAAAAGTACGCTATGGTATGTGATAATCCATTCTCCTCTGCAACATGTCATTATATATTCGCTAGAAGAAAGCATGGATTTCATTAATTTTATTACTTAGTGTCATAATGCGTAATATGAAATCCATCGACTTCACGCATTTTTCACAACACTGGGAACGATGATAGAGACTTGAAACTCTATTAAGAGGAAAGCCAAGTAAATGTACATAATCTTGAAGCCCGCGAAGCGCCAATAAGGCGCTTCTTCCAACTTTATTTCGAATGAGCAAGACAAAAAGGCAGAGGAAGGAAGAATGAGCGGAACTGAATCTTCGAAATAACAAAAGTAATCAAAGTTATTCTTTCTACCTACAAACCTGCAAAAACAACGTTGATATTTTGAAATAGAAGTTTCTGTGCTGCTTCACGTCGTACGTGACAAAAAAGGTTCATTACCTCTAGTTTGTTTCACTTACTTCTGCCAAACTTCATATCGAAATCGTACCATTTGGCACACGCAAAAACCTACGTCTGTGTACATGCTAAATAAATGAGCTCAATGACGGATTATACCGCAATCCCTGAGAACACAGCAATGTATCTTATTCTATCTGGCATATTTAGTACTAGTATAAAAACACTGTAGGGGTGTTCACATACAGAAATGAAGCCTATTGTACCATGTAATTATGTACCAAGTCTTACGGATATTAGGCAATCTGCGCGATATGACGTAGAAATATATACGTCATCGTAAATATAATTTTAACATGTATTGCCATAGGAATTTTCACGCTTACGCGCGTAAAGTTTGTGTTACGTTGATTTTCTCAAACTTCCTATTGTGTTTTCCTTGTGATAAATATGGAATGTGTACGCCGAGTATACACACTAGGAGGACTCTCTGCGTTTGCCGAATCCCTACAAGCAGAATCTATCCTCGAATCATTTGACTCGATTTGACCATATTAAAATTTCATGAAAGAGCTCATTTCATTTCATGAAAAATAAACGCCAACTAGTCCGATAGAAAATTTTAAATACAACAAGTGATTGTGTAATTACGAAGTAAATGTGCGTCTGAAGCAACATTAGAACAAAATCGTTCAACGTAACTTTAATGCTGGTACGTAAAGGTGGCCGCTCTAGTTAAAAATGTGGTGTAAGTCTCCGTGGACAATCACGATGATGAACCAACGTCGATCAAAGCCACTAGCGGTCTGAATGCATCAGAATATTCCATTTGAACCATGTAAAATGTAGGAGCATGTGTATGTGCTTGATGCTTGGCAGAAGTGTTGCGGGGCTCCCGGGAGTGATTTTTTAGCTCTTATACTGCTCCCAATCGTGCCACTTCTCTTCACGCACACATGCAAGGGTCTTGTGGCTGCAATAAGAGAGAGAGGCAGGGAAAATATCGCTGCATAATAAATGAGTCAGCCACTGGGGGATCGTTCGGTGGTACAAGATTAAAATTTCATTCAAAATTATGAGCGCTAACCCATAATTTACCTGTAACAGGCTCCTCTTACTCCTCTCTGTCACTTTTTTTTGTCAATGGTCGTAATCCATCACGTCACTTAAATACTCATTTTATTGGCTTGCGTCTAGACTAAGATGGCCAAAAGTGAAATTATGCATTATCTCATATGGCTCAAAGCTTATAGGGTGATGGGATTCAAAGATAAGGCAAAGGACAATAATAAACCACTGTTTTCCCCTCATTTATATGTTCTCCATGAAGACACAAGCTGTTACCGTAGATTAACGAACAAAATAGGGTGACTATTTATGACAGTAAAGAATTTTGTGCAGAGAAGCTGGTGGAGAGAGCGGGTCTGGAGAGGTAATTTATTCCTTTGAATGAATAACACATAAGCGTTTTTGTGCGCTTGTCCGAAGTTTGGGATGAGAATTTAGGGAGTAAAACAGTCGTGTGTGCGATGAGGATGAAGGTGATAATTTGACTTAGAGGTGAAGGATAAGCAGTAAAGCTAAGTTTCCATTTCCCGCCCATTGCATCCCTGACAAATGAGCTCTCCTCTCCTTTTTCTTAACCACTTAACGCGAGGTTTGTTCATTGGCTCTTTAGCATAGTCTGTCCATCCGAGCTTATAGCAGAACGTTTCTGCTATAAGCTCTCAGACACATAGGAACAACAATACCAAAACTTACAAACATAGGATAATCCATTGCCATTGTTTTAGCCTTTATGGGCAAGTGTGCGGCGCCTATGTAGGCGTCTGAGCTGAAGATAGTGAGAGTGAAAACGGTAACTGTAGAAAGCACCTGTTCTCCTTTCATCAGCTTGAGTAATTGCAGAAACTAATAGACGCTATATTTTACTCCTTTGCCTTAGCTGGCAGCCATATAAACTCTTCAACAAACATTCTTCAACAAAACGATTCCAACAACCTGACAATTATTGCACCCATTTAAGGCCCACACACAGCCGCACTCATGCCCAAAGAACAAGTAGCACACGGCCGTCCTTTCAACCACAAAATATACACGATTCGTTTATTTTTCTCTGCTGATGGGGCTTCTCTCTCTCTCTCTCTCTCTTTCTATTTGATTCTCCATTGCCACCTTACCACATACAACTTGCCTCTTCAACCAGAATACACGTTTTTCCCCATTTTTCCACACACTGTCGGAGAAGACATCTGTGACTCGCTCGGCTTGTTAAGGGTAAATTGGAAAAGAAAACATGAGCCACGAGGAAAGAGAGAGAATATCTTACGTTACAAAGAAATTAAATGACGGTGAGGTGGAACTCTCGACTAACAAAATCAAGGCAGAGACGTGGAAGGGAAAAAGGAAAGACATAGCAAGAAAGAAGAGGAGGTGTGTGCATAAATGAAAATTGAGATCGTTCGTGTCACCTCCATTCTTGCTGGCGAGGAACATTAAATATGTCCTTAATTTTCTAAGATTTCTTTCTGGATGTGTCACATTGCGTCATATGCAGTCTCCCCTTTTTCTTTTCCCACTCTGTAAGCATGGGAACAAGAGTAATTCAAGTAAGCTCGATAGGGTCTGAGAAGAAATATGTGGTAAGAAAAGGCTTGAATATAACTCAAGAGATGAAAGTGTAAGGACTGACTTATACTCGTCTGGTGCGGGTATGAATGAGTGTGGAGAGATTACGTGTGAAGAGAAATGAAAAGTCATTTGAGCTTGCACCGCGTAATGGCCTATAAAGACTTGTTTATTATTGCAGCCATGTTACATGGACAAGTTGACGGTAGGCACACGGTCCCAACCTGCGTAAATCTCTCCGCAAGAACAATAACAACAAGCGAATGGTCAAACCGCAACATTATCTTTTCACACCTATTTCTATTCCTTTCTCTCTCTCACACATACTTTTGTTGCTCACTTAACTGACGAAATGTCATCTTTGGAGCCCATCCTTAATATAACTCAACAGCACTAATATAAAGGGCGTGTTTGTGATTACTTTTTCTAGCTTTTGTTGCAGAGAAACTACGGAAATTCATAAAGTTTAAGAGCTATTTCCCTCAGAACTTGTAATTCTAGATCCATTGATGCTGCCCCTTAATATAAACAGCCATTAAAACAATTTTAGATGATTTTCTGAGGCTAGATAAATTGTGGCTGCTTTTTGGGTGAAAAAGTCTAATACGTTGAGATGTACGAGGAGGAGGTGACAGAAGAAGCGCAGATAGCCAAAGTTCACAATAGACGCGTTTGCTAGCACGTCGTTCAGTGAAAGTCGAGCCCCTATTATAGTGTGCAGTGTTTACGGAGTGCGTCGTATATGTTTGTGTAGTTTGGTAGTGTAGAGCCATTGGAAGTGGTTTTGGAAACGGTTGATGGAAGATATGAGATTTTCACTAGTTAAAATAGTCCTACTTTCTCCATGTCATAAAACTCGAGGGTTATGAATTATAGTCTGGCAATACTAACAGCCCATTCTACTCTGCTGCTCATGATATGAGTTGGTACATTTGTAAGTTTGAGAAAGTCATACAAACTCTTACACCATGCAAGTACGCATTATCACTTATCACCCTGCTCAACTCGGCCTACACAAATGAGTTTATTTTCATTACAGCAGCATTAATAATGTAAGAGCAGTAAATTTGATCGCATGAGAAAGCTAGATTTGAAATGACGGAAACACACTTTTCGTTGCAACTTGGAATCCTGAACAATTCATCCGTGTTGAAAATAACAAAAACAAGCAAGTACAAACGCAATAAATGAACATTTAGCCAGCCTTCGAAAAGTATAAACAGGAGGGGGTCAAAAGCATCCACAGTGCGGGTGTAGGTATCTGTTACTTCCACTAATGAGCTAACTTATTCCAGTCGTGCATGTTATAGATGTCATAATTTCTCTTTTTAAACAGAAGAGAAAACTTTCTACGCTACTTGTGACATGGTGAAAGTTGTCTACACCACTGATAGTCTCACCGTGCGCGTTCAAACGCTCAGGTAGACTAGTCCAGGGTGGGTTCGACTTTCCCCGCAGTGCAAAATCCATCAAAATGTCTGTGGATCAAGTCCCCGTTGAGCACTTGGTGTAGTATGCATTGCAGCCTCATCAAAGAGAGTCTGCTCGTTAGTATGAAAGAAGAGTGCTGTTATGTATGCATGGGCATAAGCTACTTACCCTCAGCTTATTATTGTCCGTTGTATAATTTACATGAGGGCCTCTTTTTCGTAGCCTTATTATATCCTCCTTTCACCCAGTTACGTAAAAGTTAATTAGGCAACTCAATCACAAGTGCCTGCGGATTTTCTGATTATATAGAAAGTTGAACAAAGAAGCTGCGTTCCACTTTTCAGAGAGTTCATCATCAATCTACATATGTTTTGGTGCTTCTGTGTCTGTCATCTCCTGTAAAGTCCCCCAGGTACATAGGCAAAGGACGAAAATGACGATGGCTGGGAGTACGAATTATTATTAGGAAGGCAGCGAAATAGGGTGAAAGTTTCTGGCAATTCTTCCTTGTATAACCATGGAAAGGACTGATTGGACCGATAAAGATAGTTTCCGTAAAAAGGATGCTTCTTCCTCTCATCTCCTTGGGGCACCGGTTGCTAGGTCAAGGAACATTTATTATTCTGGCTTCGTTAGAGTTAAAATGAGCAGCAGAGTACTTATTGACATAGACAAGAACATTGCTAGCAAAGGCATGTCATCATGACAAATATTGCATCTTTCAAAGTAAAGAGCAGAAGAAGCAACATTTCCAATACAAATCTTACACCACAAAGAAGTCACGACATGAGAAGGGCTTTACGGTGACGGGAATTCAGGTGAAAACAACAGGGTTGTTTTTGTAATTGAGTTGAGGGAAATGTTTGAAAGGAAAACTTTTCCGCTCCCGAATTGGCCAAGTGAACATTTTGACAAGCAATAAAGACAAAGTTTTGCTTCCTTAGTGAACCTGGAAATTCAAGGACTAGGCTATCAAAAGTAACATGGGAGGACTTTAACCTGCACAAATGTCTCCCCTAGTCAGCTTCTGTAATGCTCAACTAGTCACTAATGGGATTCTACTTTCTCCTCTGTCGCCTCTGCTACTGGCCTCTATTTCACACGTGTGTATTTTCCTCTCTCTCTCTCCATGTCTTTCACTTAGGCTCTTTACTTCATGTTCAAAAAGAGCGGACAAGATGTGGCAAGAGAGAGAGATAGAAGGAAAAGCTTAGCCTTCCTTGTCTATCTCATGAGGGTAGAAAAGTGATGAAGTTGAGGCTTCTGGAAGAAAAGATCTAGTCAATCATGAGGCGGGATGGAGGGAAATGAAAGACTAGTCCAAAGCTCCTGTTGTTTGCCAGCATTGCTCCTGTCAACTTTGTTTTACATTTGTCTGTTTGCTGACACAAGATCATAGGAGAGTAAAAGTGTGTTTGCTTTTTATGTCCATTCATTTCTTTCTTGTGGAATGTGCAGTATAATTATAATGAATGGAGAAGGTATGAGAGTGCATGCGCGTGTTAAGTGTGCAGTAGGAGAGGAAGAGCGAAGTATGTACCTACTTTTGGATGTTCTTGCCTTTACATTTATTTTAATCTTACGTCAGCTGTTGTAACAGCGATTATGTACTATATAAAATTTTGTGTATTTTTTAATTCCCTATCTTTAACGTAACTGTCTATACTTATGTAACGAATAAAAAATGCCAAGGTACACTGTTCCGCCCGCTACAGTCTTATTCTCTAACAATTAGTCTAGAGGTCCCAAGCGGGGATGAGAATTAACAATACAAAAATCCGATGCAATAAGAAAGCGAAACAGGTCAGAGTTAGGTTTAAACGGAAAAGGTAATTTAGATTTATTCAATGGAAGTGGCTCGGATAATTTACTAGGAATCGATTTGGAACGGATGCTGGCAAATTAACGGATAACTGATATGAACGAATCGACTTGATCTTGTGATTGAATAATTTAAGATAAAAGAAATGACCACGCCCACCCAGTAAGGCTATGTCTCCAAAGATAAACAAAACCCATAAAGTCTACCTAACCCCTGTGAAAAGCTACGCAAGACAAACAGTAATCAAATGCACACGCACATTCGTTCGCATACGCATACGTACAAGACCGTAACCATTTGTGCAGTACGTTACCCGATAGGGTGGTGTACCACTGCTACGGGACCGAAGTCCAGCGATGGGCATGTTTCCCGGATGGGAGGTATACTATCCGCCCTACGAGACCGTAGTCTAACGATGCCCCGTTGTCCGCGGACGGTGGGGCGTAGGAGCGGTGTCAACAACGGTGCTCAGCTGGATCTTATTGAAGATATTACGTTACACTTTAGGTGAGTCTACCGGTCACTACCGGACAGTCTATCCAGGTAGTGGGTCAATCACGCTAGGTCAACTCCTCCCTTGCACCAACGATAATGTGCTACGGCATGATCCCCTAGGTAATCACCAATATGCATGTATGGACAAACGGAACTAACTTTCACACACGTATATTTAATTAATTATAGTTCATTGCCGCAGCACTTTTGTAGCCGAGTGCATCATGTAATTATGTCAACGCATTGACGTAGTTGAATTCATGATCCAATCCAAACTTGATAGTTATTAGGCAATTTGCTGACCGACAACGTAACTATGGGATACGCAGAACGTGCAACATAAAACTTTTTACACGTTTTACGAATTTTACATTTTATGTATTACGAAAACAGTTTGCTAAGTTTTGAATTCCGCGGCAATGGCCGACGTCTGATCGCGCGCAAGTCCCATCGTAATCATAAAAATATACGCGCGTATAATCACTCCTGGCAACGTGAAATTTGTTTTTATGAAAAGTGGGCGCGGCCAACATAAAATATACACATACGTTCTACGCTACATGTTTTATGTTGTCACGGCAAATTGTCTATTAGCTAATCATGATTTAGCGCGAGTCAGATGGCTTCAGTTGGCTCGCGCAGTGTAAATAGAACTGAGTGTGCGGGGTTACACTTATATAATTAACTGCGCCAAGCGCCAAGTCCATTAAAGTCGTCGCTCTGTAGCTCGAGAGAACAATGTATCTGTAGGTCGGTCAGTGGCATCCAAAGAAGAAATGCCAAGTTTAAAGTGCACCTATTTTAGCAATTAATTTTTCTTTTATTACTAATAAATTAAGTTTACAGTTGACAGATCATTAATTCTTATGTGTGTGTCTGATCCATTGATTTCGATCAAGTTGATCATCTCTTAAGTACAATTCTGTTGGCATATGCTATCCCTTCCCTCAGAAGGGAATCGTGGCTGTCATATTGTCATTAGTGCATCCTTTCCATTGTGCTAATTCTAAGGTTTATACATCACAAAAAACAAAGTATCCTAGGCTAGCAATATCTAAAGTGCTTCCCCCTCCCGAATAACTGAGTAAAAGGAAGGGGAGAATGACATCGAGACACCAGCCTGTCTCTCCCTTTGGTGCAGAACGAACGAAGCTCTTTCAACGTTCTTCAAGCCCTTATTTTCTCTTGTCCGACCAACAACGAGCTCCGTAGGTACATCAACGTACACTAGTCTAAGTGTAAATGCAGTTAAATCCGACAAGGAGAAATCAGTGCGACTTCTCCGTTCCATCCGCAGTGGAATCCTTCTCGAAATTTTGATGAGCTTCCTCCAGATTTGATGTAAATGCAAGGAGGACACACCTTGGCGCATCCTTAGAAGGGCAACAAAACAGAGCGAGAATAATAAAGGCAAAGCACTATGCGGACGAATCAGAAAGAAAATGCTATGAGTTGGCACGTACGATATGTACTAAGGACACTTACTTTCACTTACTCAGTAGTGTAGGCAATAATAGAAACTCTGCGGTCGCATGAAACAGCGAGAAAAAATTGATGGAAGAGCCTCCTACCTTGTTACTAACTTACGACTGCGTTCGTGTGGTAGTGCATGAAGCAAGGCACGTTTACATCAAAGACCCTTCATCCCTTTTATCCTGTCGCACACAAAAAAATACAAATTTGAAAGTTGCCAGACGCCGCTCTACACGATCGTCATCCCTATATTCTTCCTCACAAAAAGATGTACTCACCTCTCAAATGCGATCATGAAGCCCTTGCCGTGTCAAGTACTAAATCACAAATGTCCAACACCAAGTTGTGACTCGTCTAATAAGTTTCCATGCCAGTCCCTTAGCCCTATTCACAGAAATTGCGCCAAGCCCCATGTATGCCTCAGCCTCTACCATCACGTTGCAGTTTCAAGGAGCCACGTGTGAAACTGATTTTATTTTTCCTTACGACACGTACTTGCTATTTCGTGCGTCTCTTCCCGTGCTACATTTCTGTGCTTTTGTGACTACCCAACCGTATCAACGTAAGCTAATGAACTAATTTAAAGTGCATTTTCCCATCATTACTTACATTGCTTTATTAAAGCAGTGCCTTTTAGCAGTTGAATTTGCATAACGAATGGAACATCTGATTGCATCATGCTACATAGATCTCAATCGTAATTCACTTCCTCCGAGCGGTAAATATGGAAGAACGTGATAGATATGCAGTGGGGAATACTTATTTGTGTCACAACGAGTGAGATGAAAGATGATGATATACTTAGTTCCGTAAAACACGTTACAGTGGGATCCGAAATAAGCAACTTCGTTCCACTCCTTCCGTGTTTTATGTCCAATCTCCTGGCAGCGCACTAACAAGAACCTCAGTCGTTTAACAAAATTTCTCACAATGTTCGTTTTCTCCAATGTAAACGAACAGAATCAGCCTGTGGCTCGTATGAAAAACCTATAGGTGAAATCATTGCAGAGGAGCCTGCTCACTCCATCAGCTGAATACCGAAAGCCTTGAAAAATAGAATGAGATACAAAAACAATTGCTCGTTCCTTCAACAATTTTTTCACCTCAATACGTTAATTAAGAGCTTTGCCTTGGTTAAAAGGTTCTGACGATCTTTATGTTGACTAGTTTATTTTTTCACTCACTAAACATCCGCACGTTTGCATTGAGATTTGAATGCAAATAATTTAGAAATTAGAGTACAGTAGTCATTGTGATTCATGCTCATAAGTCGAGGATATTACAGACGTAAATTTTTAAGGTCAGTTGATTAGCTTGACCAATTGAGGCTGGCAAAGAAAAAAGTCTCTTGTATACGCAGACAAGATGGGTTCAAGCAAGCGAACGGAGATGACGAGGATGGTTGTGGTGGTGATGATAAGATAGCTTGAGCTAGGCCATTTCACTAGCGACCGAGCGAAAAGAGCTGGAGCAAAAAAATAGAAAGCGAGCGAGGGAAGAGCGAACAAGAGTACGATAGCGGAAGAGAAAGAGGCGGCAGAAAAATCGATCAAGGCGAACCAAGTGAATAGACTAAGACTGGGGAAAGTGGTAGTATTTCCACCATACATATTGATATTATGATGATGATGGCTGCTGCTGCTATTCTCCTCCACTAGATTTTCTTCAAGACCCCATCACTTTGTCCATGTATTCTTCATACGGCAATGCTTTACATAAACTTGTTCTTGCATAAGGGATCTTTACAGCTCCATATCATCCTTCCAAATACTACTATCAGTTTCTAGGGATCTTAAGTTCAACAAGCTCTCTTCATGAGGCTACAAAGATTTTAAGTTTCCACAGATAAAAAAGTTAGATTCGGATTCAAAAAGTAAAGTAAGTGCAGGTCGCCTTGCCCGCCTCCTTACCGTGTATATTATGGTAAACAGTCTGTAACAAGTTTAAAAGGCTAGGCGAAACCGTCATAAGTATAAAACCATAATTTTCGACCGTCAATTGAGCAGAGCAAGCTTTTCCTTTGGTTGCAGCCTCAGTTGTGAATGTGTTTGTTCTTGCTACCGCCTAAGTTCGCTTGGAAAAACTTTTGCGGTGTAAGCAAAAAGTATGGCTAGCTGAATGATTGCAATAGCTCATTGCACATGGAAGCCTGTAGCCATTGCTAACGAGCAGGTTAAAATACTCAACTGAATCAGAGAGAGAGAGAAATTGTGTAGGCCGCTGCTGGAACAAATTGAAATGAAAGAAGGAAGCTAATGCTCTATGTGGGAGCTGTGTGAAATGACGCTGGTGATACTTGGAAGTGAAGTCCTGATGGAGACCGAGTTATAGAGAGAGAGAAAAAAATATCGATTGCGAAACAGGAAGAGATTGCTTTATGATGTGTGTAATACACTTTTTCCCCTTCTTACTTTCTCTGGTTGCCTCCTTCTGGTTGATAGAGGGTTACACCGCGACTGCTGCTGGAATGAGCCATGTACTTTTACCCATACTTTCCCAGGTAGAAGGATTTTTACAGGACCGTGTCTATATGTGCCTAAGGAAAATGGTACTAAGAACCTTGTTTCCTCCCATCATTCACTACCCATCTGTTACTCAATCCATGAATGAGTTGTGCGCTGTACACGGAAGGAGGAGGACGACGAGGATACAACAACAAGCATGACTATACTTTCAATAGTGAAAGCATTCTATATTCTAGGGTCTACAAAATGTGAAGGGCCTACGGTGAATGTGTGTAGATTGAAGTTCTTACGGAAAAGGACAGAGCCAGAGAGGAAAAAGAGACTAGAGAGGGAAAGCTGTGAAAGAACGGCTTCAGGGAGAATGCAGAAAGAAAAGAGGGAGATAATCAAGGATTTCTTCTTGAGCAACTCAAACAATGTTTTCTCTCGCTATATTCTTCCTCGCTACTGTCGAACCTGCAATCACAATAAAGTGGCAAGAGACTACTAGGCGCGAAAAGCAAGCGAATCCCAGCGAGCGCACAATCGATATTTCCCCGTAAAGACTCATTTCCTCGGGAATTTTTTTCTTTCCTGTCTGTAGCGTAGCGTTTTGTGCTCTCGCTATGTACTGTTGGCCTCAACTGAACCTTTAACCATTTCACTTCTTTTTTCTATTCAGCTTACGATTGCACAGTCCGTATCTAAACGACTTTCTTCATTCCTACTCCTTGCTCTGCTTCGTCTAACAACTCGCTCAACTTTAAGTACACACATGACCAGACACGCCAGTGGCACCTTTCCGGCTTTCACAATGTGAGCATTCAGCATTCAGAAGCCATGCTGGTTCAGGCATGAGCTCAGTTCAGCTAAAGCAAAATCGAAGCAAGAAAATCTTGGCCTCTTGTCACATCCAAGCAATCCTTCCCTTGTAGCTGCCAACTGCAAGTCATTATTTGCTCTTCGTACATTCCTCCCGGCCCTGCATATTTAAATGCAGTCGACTTGCAAATAGCGGAGTACAAAATAGTATCTTCCATAAACTCTTCTAAGCCCTGATATTTCACCTGGAGAAAGCTGCGAGTTACCCATTTCAGTCGGAAAAAGATGCAGACACTATTGTAGCTTTTGTCGTCGCCGTTTCTAGGCAAGGTAAAAGCAAAGGGTAAGAGGCTCTCACACAGATTTTTGAGCATCCCTTTCTGTGAGACCTGAACTCTGAGATAAACCTGCTCTCATGGAGAAAAAGGGAGCGTGAGAGAGCAAAAGGGACATGATGAAAAAGGCCAGAAAGCGAAGCTAATTAGAATCTTTCTTCGGTTGGATTTTCTTCTGAACTGCTCACAAAGAGAAATAGAAAACCTCCTGGTGTTTTCTGTCTTCCCTGTGCTCTTGTTCTTTTGAGGTAATGGCTCAGCGGTAGTACATCAGGCGGCTTACATCTTGCCACCACTCTTGCTCTGCGTACCAGTTGTTTTTTCACAATCATAAGCCTGTACTATTGTTAGGATAACTTGGTCATTAATTGCTGTCAGAGTTCCTTCATTAGACGGTCCAGAGGGAATACGAACCATTTTTCACTCTCTTTACTCCCGTTTGTAGAAGTAGAAAGAACATACTTTTGTTATCACAGTTTCCAGGACATAGTGAAGGAAAGAAATTACACGTTGAAGAAAGGCACGGCTTGAGTGGCTAGCTGTTGTGGCAAATTTCATTCCAATTGGCTTCCTCCTCCTGTCTATTCAAGTCATAAAATGCTGAACTCAGTGACCCTTGAAGCTTCCGTTCTCCCCTCAGGATTCTCCTCGAATTCATTTTTCCATTGTACAAATGATGTAGGACCGACAATATATTAAAAGTTGAACATGTGGTTACGAGTTCTTTTGTTCACCTTGCCGGTATATTCATGAGTTTTGACTGTTTAGGTTTTTTCATGGCATGACACCTTTCTGGTTTAAGTGTATATATTTTCGAGCATCTACAGAAGTCAGGCAGCCCGAGCATTCTCTGAACTCGGGGGTATTTGCTGATCTATTTTGTTGGAGTTACAATGATAAATCTACTGTGTGATAGGATTTATAAAAACAAATTGCTCGCATGCTGTAACGAGGCTATGAAGGATTCAGCGATGTGTACTCCACGGGCTAATCAAATTATAAAGTTCCCCAAGTTTCCCTGTATTACAATCGCTCTGCTCCCTGTAATCTTACCACTGAATACCTAACCCATTGCGTGGCTTATTTTGAATTATTCAGCACTTGCAGAAAGCGAGTTCTAACTGAGCTGAGTTGTCGTATCCAAATATTGGTCTAGAAATACAAGAACTGACAATCATTGTACCGCATGTAGACATTATTTGGTGCATGTAAGTCGCTTTCTCCGCGGCACTTCTGCTCAAGAGTGACCTTAGAGGCTATTTAATTTAGCATTGGTGGATGAGACACATAATTTTTCGAATTTTGCAGTAAAATTCATAAAATCTATTGGCTGGGAGTAAATGGACAAATAGGGAGGTTAGGACTCTTCCGTCTTCATCTTTTGCTGCAAATAAAGGTCATCATTATGACCCACATCGCTTAAGGGGATTGCAAATTTGTAACAGATTAAAGTTATAAGCCATATATGAAAGGATGGAACGGGCGGTTATGAGGAACTGGTTAAAAGGGCATTCGAAATGACGCAAGGAATAGTAGACAAGCGGTTGGAATGTTTACACAGGCATACATTCTGTGTACATATCAACAGAGGCAGGAGAAAGTAATTAAAAGTCACCGCTACATAGCTCTCTGTATTTGGCAAGTTTGAGGAAGCACGCCACTAAAGCTGCAGCGAATACATGCCGCCTTGTGAGATTAAAAGCGGAGCGGGTGGAACGTGAGAAACGAGCTACTCATCTCTCTATGATATTATGCACTAGTCATGCATGACATTGGAGTACTCGGAACCGGCTTTCAAAGAGCTTCCTAATGGCAGCTTGGATTTGTTCTCAGTCCATCCTCGTAGACAGTGCGCGAGCCCCTATCGAAATTCAAGACAGGCACAGAGTGGAAGAAATGCAACTGTTTACATTATCTTAAAGGAGAAAACAACACCGGAGGCAAACAAGAATGGACTTTTGTGTACCATGGTTTCATTAGAAAAGCTCGGTCTCTTTTCCCACTCTTCTTTTGTCCTCTAGTGAGGTTGCTTGTGATGTGAGTGTTTGGAAAAATTAATGGCGTGCTCAGGAAAATTCCCTCGGTAATTCAAGGAGCCAATAGCCCATGGCTGTTTTCCACGGCCTATATTAACAACTACAGTCCCCACGACTGTCAAGGTTGTATCTGCCTCCCGTGACATGAACGACAAGAGTGGATGGACTGGCTAACGAGAGAACCCCATCAGATAGTTAAAGACTAAATGTAAGACGAGATGAACATTTTTAAATGGTTTCCTACCGAAGACTTGATTAAATGTTCATGTGGGCAAAGAAAGAAAAGGGAGAGGAAGAATATGTTGTGCCATTGAAATATTTAGTCGACTTGAGGTGTTGAACGGATGTGAATAAGTCAGGTGTGTGTCGTTTAACTTCATATACTGCAGTATAGCGGTGAATATACAAGGAAACGAAGTCAGTATGTTCTTCATCAGCCACCCTGAATTTTCCAGCCTTACAGTATCTTTTTCTACTTATCAGTTGATATAGAAAGTGGGGATACGACGTACAAACACTGTAATTCACAACCCTTACGAATCGAAAAGGGAGCAAAAACCATTCTGATCCTTCTCTTTCCATTTGCCATGAATTATTGTACAGACTGTAAAATACACTTGTCTCATCTCTCCTTTACTCCCTTTGTCTTCCCTATGTTGAATTTTTTTTATTGAGACCCTCCAAACCTTTCGCCTTGTTTCACCCTTCTTTTCCTCATCTCCATCCCACGGAACACATACATACAGACAGGAAAGCCCGTGTGTAAGATTTGTTCAAATACAGTCTTGAAATATGTCTTAAAACTCTTTACGTCGCGTCCATTTCACCAGAATGTACAGGGTGGACCAGAGGGCGGTTTACACTCTTAAACCTCGATAACTTCTAGAGTTTTGAAACTATAGACATGTTGGGTACCAATTGTGAAACTAGAGTATAGGGCCAATTTTTTGACCTAGTCAACATTAAAATCGCTCAACAATTGGCTGAGAATTTCGAACTCAAAGAAAAAAAAATCATTTTAACATGTAAATTTAGAGGGCATTTGCACGCAAATTTTTAAACTTTGGACGCCTATTTCGCAAATTAATGATCACAGAGACATTTGGAACAAATTCGTCGAAAGCTGAGACTTTAGAGAAAAAGTCAAAAGCTGGCCCCAAGAGGGAACCCAATTTTTAAAAACCGTTGCCTTAGGGTTCCCTCTTGAGATCAGCTTTTGAAAAACCTTCCTTTGGCTCACCCTGTGCATGAACACGACACACACACTTATAGGAGGCCTGTGAAATGTATTCTTTCAGAATTCATTTCGAAATCCTGGTGATAACCTGACCTCACATAAATCCTCGTACTGCTTCCTTGCATAGGGAGAATGTTAGCAATTACGTCATGCGCTGACCAATACCATTATGCCAGTGATGCTCGGAGGGAAATCATAACTGCCCCTGCTTTTCTGCCTTTACGTGGTATGTAGAGTTCCTTCACCTGCACGGGGAATCAACATGCTTTCCAAAAGTACCACAACTGTCTTAGTCTGCACCACAGTATCAATCACTTAACACGCAGATACGCGTAACTAAGTTGCACACTTTCTTTACGAGCATCCATGATTGCCACAGGGAGAGAGGAGAAAGTTCTGTAATCAAGGATTCCAACTTCATGTGGAGCTAACGAAGGTCAGTATATGCATACATGGGCATATTATGTGTGTACGTGAGAGCCTATCGAAAAAGCTATGTCAAAGCTGATTCACGGAGTTCCACTGCCGTACCAAGAGATTTAAAGGGGTTTAGATAATCAGCTGACAGGTCCGGCAGTAAACTTTCTCCCTGGCAAGAGACTAAATTCAACAGAGAGGAAGAAACTGGAAGTTGAATTTGGACAAGTAAAATAAAAGGAAATGTGTGTTGGAAAAGTTGTTCGAACAGTGGGTGTTATTGAATGGTGGGAAAAATTACATCTGCGGTTGCGTTATAGGGGTTGGAATGTCTTTTTTTAAAAATAATTCGTCATGATAAAATATTCTCTACGGCAAACTCACTCGTGCGCAGCAGAAGGGTGACGTAAGCTTTTTTCAACTTTGAAGTATATTGTGAAAGGTTAGCTTTCTTAGTAACCAAGGTTCAAGACAGCTTTCCTCTACTCCTGAGGCTTCCATGTAGAATGGATAGAATTGGGACAATTAGAGCTTCACTTTGATGAAAACACTTGTTCCCGACTACGTGTTTCTCTATACTGACTCGAGTCATGATATTAGTTTGCAGTTTGCCAGATGACCAGTTGCTGGGAACTCGAGCGTCTGCCATATTAGCAGTTTGCCAGCTTATTCGAAGATTGATTGGACTCGTGTGTATATCCAAGTATGCATTATGAGTGTGAACAGAGTGGGAGAGAGAGAGAGAGAGAGAGAGAGAGAGAGAGAGAGAGAGCGGGGGAGTGGGGAGATATACTATTTCCGAGAATGGACAACAAAATGAAGAGTGAAGAGCAAGCGAAGTAGGAACAAGTTAGGGGTAAGATAAGGAGAATACCGTTCAGATAACAATTTGATGTGGTCGCTCAAGAAATTTCTTTTCATTTTTTTGGGCACTCAGCCAATGCGGAAAGATGAGAGCTTGGATTTGCTTTCATAAATAACGTCCGGACTTTCTCTCTCTCCCCGCTTTTCATCCACGTCTAACCGCTCATAAGTCTTAAGATCCATCGTTGTGTATATTTGCACATGGGTACGTGGAGACTCTAATATGACTGTAAAAACTCACTTGCTAAAACTCTGCAGCAGCGAGTATCCCGCTACGACGAACTACAGCAGCACCAGCTGGGCATTTTTTCGTCTGTACTGAGTGCAATGCATTTAATATCTATGGCTTCCTCTAAATCCAACTGATCTCCTCACGAGAAAGAAAGGCGCGGTGGGACGAGAGGAAGGATGCTGTTGCTGAGATACGTAAAAGAGACGAATGAAAAAAGGGTAGGAGCGATTGGTGCCAAAGTCGGATGGACGATCGTAGTGGGAAGATGAAAGAAGAGTGGAGCGCACTGATACATGCTAGCGCGTTCAACTGCCCTAACACGTCCTCATGAGGCTGGCAAAGGAGCATGTTATAACGGCAACACTACTGCCCAAAAGCCAGCACTGTCAGACCCTTTGGCGGGCTTAAATCAAGTTGTAAAACTGCACAGTAAATCTCATGTGTGCATTTTATTCTGCCAAATACTTACTACATGTACAAATGTAACTTCCTGTTTTAGCTCCCCTATGTACTTTGCTTCCCTGCTTCAATTTCATCCTGTTGTGTCTGTAGTATTTCGCCATTTCCCTCGCTACCGAAACTACATAGGTCCTACTGACAGTACAGCGATTTGCCCATCTCATCCGCTCGTACCACATACGAATAAACTCGTACACTCTCTTAGCTGGTGGAAAAATGCTCATAAATCCGAGAACGCCCAATCATAATAAAAATATTTTGTGTTCCTCTCCTTTTCTTTCGCATTATCTTTGTGCACGTCTAACAAATAATACCAATTCTTGACGTACTCCTACTTCGACTCAGACAATGTGTCTCTCCCTCTCTTTGCTTCTTCATCTTTAAAATCCATTTTATATCCTTTTGTTTCATCTTCCATTTTATTGTTTAATGGCGACTGGAACGCCTACAATCAATCAATTTTCTGCAATACAGAGAAGTCAGGCTGTGAGTCAGGGCTTTACTCACAGCTTCATGCTGGAATTTCAATTTTAGCACTTTTCAATGTTTATGCTGGCGCGAAAACGCCTAAAATGATTTGTACTTTCAGCAGTTCTCGGCTGTGCCACGACAATTTCAATATTAGTTAAACCCCAAATGAAGCCATGATCTAAAATATTTAAAGTTCGACTATGGCATGTATAGTAAAGAACAAAACAAGAGATTTGTATTGAATATTATAATGCAGTCCAGAAGTCCAGACTACTAGGTAGAGATGGGAAGGCGACAAGGACAAGAACGTCAACTGTAAGATACGAAAGCAGAGATTTCATTAGGAAAGGCAGCTAATTAGAATCGTATTTAAGGTCTTCAATATACAGCACCGTTACTTTTAAAACTTCTGCATTGAAATGTGTCCTTTACTGCCTTCCATGCAACTGAGTAGGAAATATCCCGCAATACACAGGCGAAGTAGCCGGGGTAGCCCGGCAACGTTCATCACTGATTGCTGGATATTTTTTCGATGGGTAAGGCTCGTTGCGACTGAGAATAGTCTCATTCAAAGTAAATTATGGTACAACGAATTTTAGCCGAGATACATTGATCTGCCGTCTTTCTTGTCTTATTCGCTAGGCAGTTAGTCCAGAGAACCCAAGTGGGGACAAGAATCAAATACACAAAACCCTATGTAATTAGAAGGCGAGACAGATTTGAGTTAAAAATGGACAAGCTTATTTGAATTGATTCAATGGTGATGGCTCGGTTAATTTAGTTGGAATTGAACTGGTACTGAGAATAATAAATTAAAGGACAACTGGTACGATAGTATTGACTTGATCTTGTGATTGAATTATTTGAGGTTAAAGAAGTAAGGCTAAATCTCCGCAACGTACATAGGACCCTCAAATCTGACCTTACCTCCTTGAGTTGAGAATCTTCGTGAATTATTATAATTAAATGCACACTATTTGTAAAAGTTTGCACAATTATGCATTGGTCGAACAACTGTTTGCCGTCTACAAATTAGACGACGCCGGTTTATCGAACATACTAATGGTCAAACGAAAGTGAGCCGACGACTATTGACCGACACCAATTGAACTAATGACCATTGATCGCCAACAAAAACCCGGCGACAGTTTAACGACTAACTCATATCTGACCTCTTTCGCATACAAGTCCAATGGAAGGATTTTCAAGTTCTCTATCGCAGTATGTGTTTGGACATTTTTCTCAGTAAATCTCCTTATGATACAGTGTCATTTGTGACATCCTTATTTGGTACGACACAGTCTAGCTTTTCGTCATAACCTCATGTCTCTTTCTGCAGCATGTTTGAGTAGTAGTTCCAATGTCTAAAATGAAATGATTGTTAGGCAGAGGTATCCTCTGATATGGATACTTGCAGATAACACAAGCTCACACAATTCCTAGATTTTCCTTGACGTATATATTTTCCCCACTTTTGAAACATTTTCACCCCCTCTTCATTTCACTGGGGAGACGAAACTGCAGAAACTTGAACTATCGTCGAAACAAGATATAGATATCAAAGTTTTGAAATTATGGCAAAAATCTAGACTGCGTAGTACCCAAGTGACACTGTATCGTATGGAGATTTACTGAGAGAAACGTCCAAGCATATTCTGCAATGAAGATCTTGAAAATCCTTCCATTGGACTTGTCTGCGAAAGGGGCCAGTTATGTTATGTCTAATTTTAAGTTCGAATTGATGCAGTAAAGTGAAGTGATAGGGAAGTGAAGCGCGTACAAAGCGCACGTTACTGCGGCAACAATAAACTCAAAATCATGTTTGCGCGTTTTCCTTACAGAAAGTTTGCAGATGAATCTAAATAAGGCATTAGTCGGTAAACTGACGTCGGGTTTTTGTTGCCGATCAACAGGGCTCGGTCAATAGTCGTCGGCTAACTGTCGTTTGATTATTAGTATTTCCGATAAACAGGCATCGGCTAACTAATAGACGGTAAACAGTTGTTTGACCAACAGTCAAGTTGGCAAACCGTTGAATAACCGTGTCGCCCAGGTATGGTGGAAGAAAATACTGAGAAACTAACCTTTATTCAGCCAGGCGGATAGCATTTGGTGCAATTTTAGGTCTCACTTTCATTTAAGGCAAGCGAATTGCCTGGGGCTTTGTCAAACGGAGATGCAGATGCCTAAAGCAAAAACATTATTAATCGCGAATTAAAGTTTGATTATGAAAGAGATGGGAAATCAGACTGGTGTAGGGAGGGCAAGATTTGGGACAAGTGAAGGAAGAATGAAATCAGGATTTAACTCAATGTAGAAAATTCTGTCTACTTTCTCTAAATGACTATTCTGTACCTAGATAGGAGGGTAAGAGAAAGCAGATGCGAAGACAAAGTTACACACGTCAGCTCTAGGAATCCTGAATGAAAGGAGAAAAAGTTAATCAGGACGTGGACTATACATGGAAATAAGCCAAAGTATGCGGAAGAAATAGAAAAGGAAGAGAGCGAGGAAAGCTATGGAATTCGAATGTTCGCTAGAGGCAGATTGGAAAGCTTCCTAGTCTACTCTATCTCCCTCCCTCTACGTCTAATTTTTTTTGCTATCCTCTCTATCTAACTGCCTCCTCGAGGATTTGACATTTTCCTCATTGCTGCATCTCGCTCTTCACAACAACTCTTCTCGTTCACCTTCGCCTCTTGTGTCCCTGATCAGTTAATCAAAAAATCTAGCCGTCCTCGACCGTTCATGCGGAAGGGAAAACTTTGAAATTTTCTCAGTGGCCAAGTGAATGAGGAGTATGTACATACTACACAAATAATTTGAGCATCAACTTTCTTCATCGGTGATTATTCAGGAATGAAGACGATAGAGATGGCAGAACGAAGGAACACTGCTACTATTTAGTCAGTTGAATCTTCTTACCAGCTCTTTGTTACCATCCACACCACTTGTTTTCCTACGCCATGTGTGCCTAACGCCTGTCAATTTCATGCGATTCCACGTCTCCACCCCGGTGCAGCTACAGACAGCAGTATAGAGGTTGATATTGGCCCGCACGTGTAATTCCATTTGGTTGCCAGTAAGTGAGTGTAGGAAAAACTTTGTCCCGTCAACATGGCATAGCATGGAAGCAGCTACCAACAGTCTTTCTGAATTGAAAATAGTTCAAACAGAAAGTCTACACTGGTGGGTCGACGCGCAGACAGAGAGAAAGTTGAAGATAATTTTCTCCTTCCATTATTTTCCTCCATTTTCCTACTCTTTCTCTCGTGGACCGTGAGAATTACTGGGTTTGGAGAAACTCGCTATGAGATTCGAAATGGAAATTAGGGATTTTGTTCATATGTATGAAAGGTGTATACACGCTTAAATTATCGCACAGGTTGCCAGGCTATTTTGTTCGATTTCCCTTTTGCATGTACAACATAAATTGATGATACACGATTGCCTTTGGCTTTAAGCTCGAGTTAAATTGCGTCTGGTACTGTGTGAGAGAGACAAAAAAAGGATTATTAGCCGCGGGTTTTTCTCTAAAGGAAGAGCAAGTAGCATATATGTGGATATCAAGATTTCATACAGGCTGTAATAGTTTCGTCTGGATGACTCCGTAACCACGTATCTCAAAGCTGCGCCGAATCCTGTGCATATGATTATTGACTTTATATCTCTCTCTCTCACTCTCTTGACTTTCACCCTGAATTTTCCTCTAGCTTCCAAAAATACGAAAACGTGTTGGTATTACTCGTGTACATTTCCATCTCACTCATGAGGAAACTAATGTACTAGAAGCTAAGATGAGAGAACGTGTTGGATGTCTTCATCCTGGCTTTGGCCTCATATGGGAAGAAACGAAACCCTCGTCCTTTTTTAGCATTGCCGACAGAGCAGTGACAAGCTGATAGCCTTATTTCAGATGTATGAGAACCAAGTAATAGAATTCAAGTTGAGTAAGTGAAAGTGGAAAGTGATTCTCTCCTGACGTGGGTCAAATCAGCATAAGGACGGTACATAAAGCTTCATGGGAGAATGTGCCCACACGCAGAAAAATAACACCATCACACACCTCTCTATCCTCCTCACTTTCACTCACCCACGTAGTGTGCCGCACTCATGTGAGCCGCCGTGAGCCACAAAGGATAGTTGTCATTTCATCTGCGTTCCTGCCGGCAACGGGGCTTTTATTATCAATGCCAGCACTTGTTTTTTCAACCGGAGACAAAGGAAAAAAGTATACGGTGAAGGCCTTCATGAGCTGATTCTAGTACAATCACCATGGTATAACTATAGTGATGCTCACTGGGTCGTTCACTCTACCATCTTTCTCTCTCTCTCTCTCTCTACACCATCATCGTCTATGCTAGTTAGATGTTCAGCCTGTCACTGAAAGCCAGAGGAAAGAGGAAAGTATGGTAGGAGGGTGGAGAAGTGGAAAGACAGCCAAGCTTCCTTTCCTAGTCTAAGCACGTTCTTTTTTGGAAAGAGGCAAGTTTTAACAAACGGGACTTGGAAAAACGGGACGGCGTGTTTTGAAAACCAAACATATCTTTTCATGTGCTGGAAAAGGGAAGGATTCCAAGTGAGGGTACACGGAAAGAGAGAGAAGAGCAAGGACTATGTTAAATTCTTCTTCTTCTTCCATAACACTACACTACATGAGTTAGTGAAGGTATAAAAAGAAATTTTGCTCAAGCTGCCTCTAACACTAGCCACATCAATCACTCCCGCTGTATCTCTAACACAGTCGTGTGTTTATGCCTTCACCTCCTCACCCGCACATTCATACTCATATATATACAAGTATACACACTGTTTAAGTAATTTCCCTTCCTTTTCAAGTCAAATTACATGTTGATATTGTTCAGGTTCCTACGCAAATTGCACTGTACTAGAGGTACTACCAATACCATCAACTCATATTACGTGTCCATTCCATTGGCTGGGAAGGTTGCGGTGAAAGTAGCCACAACTCAATTCTGGATTCTCATCATATTTGTAATACTTCCCTCCAAGTGCTCCATGCAAACTTTCCTTGTGTGTGTTTAAATACAAAGTAAAATATTCTGTAGTTTACCTTGCAGTTGCTTGGTGCGTGCGTGTTTGTATTCCGGCCGTGCCCTTGTTTTTCCAACTGCTGTTAGTCAAACACTCACCTTTTTCAAAGGTTGTCAAAGACGGTGTCGTGCTGATTTTTAAGATTTTACTTTAACCTCTCAATCACACGCACACATTTACTTTTTGAGCCCCATACTACTACAAATGTGTGTACCCGCTTGTTACTTCTCTCCAGGGTTACGGGCTTTTAAATATACCAATCATTGAATACAAAAATATTGGTTGGAATATTTTCATTCCAACTACTACGAACTTAAAGCAAAAGCAGTGAATGCGAGTAATTTATGAAGGAATCTGGTAATCCCTCAATGATTACGTATACGGAGGGATTTTCAACACATGGCAAACTTAGTGTGATAAATTTCTCCTTCAAGGATGGTGCAACATACACAGACCACGTGCATTTCTGAGCAAAGTGCCTCCTCTGGTTAGGTGAGACCTTAATATAAGGAAAGTAGGTACTTTGCGAATTTAATTTATATGGAAGTCTGTGGAACTTAAATGCATCTTCTAAGTATTGTTGATGATTGTGGTAGATGATCGAAAAGAGATTCCACATTATTGTAACCTGCCTATTAGGCCGAAGGATTATACTTCTAATAGATAGGGAGAGTTTGTGCACAGTGCATCTGCGTAGCATAGGAGTGGATCTTCGTGCAGGAGGAAATAGAGTTGAGGGAAAAATGGGTTCTTGTGTATGACTACATGAGGACATGTAAGCTGATGGATTCAGAGAGTGGAGGTAGACTTAAGGGAATACTACGAGGAAGAGAGTGAGTGAGGGAAAAATATTGGTGAAAGTTTGTGGATGAAAGGGAGAGAGTGGATGACTCCCCTGGAGCTGTAGCATAATTTCATTTCCATGTTTCGCAATGCCTATTAGCGTAAACGAGAAGCCGTTCTCCTTTCGCCAGCATTTTACCGCCGAATTAATAAGACAGCAGGGATGAGTCGGAAAGCTTCCCGTGCTCTGTTTGTATATTTACACTTTCCTTGTGTCCACACGCACGAATTCACACGTCCCTTTTCTTTCTTCCTGTACCCGCAAACTTACTGTTCTATCCACATTCCCCCAGCGGACATGCCACATAGCTTGGCGTCCTCGTCTATCATGAAGTTCTCAGTGGCACACACACTTACACACTCACTCACATTGAGGTAAGACTTTGCTTAGATTTCCAAAGCAGTGTTAGCATCCATGTGTTTTGTGTGTGCAAAAACTTTTTGAGTGTATTAATGGAAGAGTAGAGCTTGGTACTGGAAGAGAGGAAGAATGAGAGCGTCACTAGTGAGAGAAGCGGCTTGGAATGAGAAGTGGCGAAGCTCTAAGGGAAGCCGCAGATGAGGAGCACATGTAGGGAACATGGAAGAGAATGAGATGAGAGAGAGAAGAGTGTATATGTGCATGTGCTGAAGGGAATCCCTTCTTCTCATCTTTCTATTTTATTCTACCGTGTTTCACTCTTACCAGCCATAGGAGCTTCTTACATTCGCTTGTCATGCTCCCCCTGAAATTTTCATTAAGCCTCATGAATAGTTTTTCCCCATTTCACTCACTCCTTGCTTCTTTACGCCGTCTTCTCCTGTCTTCCCGTCCATCAACTTTTTACACTCTCACTCTTGTAGCATCCATCCTCAATGCTTTCTCTCTTCACATTCCCTCGTACTGCGAGGGGAAACTTATGCCTGTGTGTTTTTATGATAAACAATCCCATCCACCCACGCCCTCCTTTCCTATGTCCGTGTACACGTTTGAGTGAAGTAACACCACTATGATTACTCTGTAGTTTACATTTGTGAGGAATTATGTCGGATGCAGATGAATTCCTCACAATCGTCCAGGTTAATCAAGTCCGAAGGTGGCCCGGATGTCTTTTCTCTGAATGACCTAACGTTATGAGATAAATTCCTAACA